>ML103011.1:73829-113157 GCA_003697995.1 Taxidea taxus jeffersonii
CTAATTTAGTCATTCATTGAAAAATATGAACAAACCATCAAAACTTTCCAGGAACTTGAAAAAAAATTAACTACATATCAGAGATGCAGTAAAATGAATGAGCAAAACATTTCAACCTAGTGGAAAGAGAGAGAATGCAGCACACAGGGATGATGGTCAAATAACAATATTGATTAGTATCCAGCGATTTTTAAGTAATGTAATGATTATAAGGTGAGTATATACAAGGAGAAATCACAAAATAGCAGAGATTCTTGAGACATGAAAGATATATCTGTTGAGCTTCTGGTTCCCCATGTAAGGAACATTTGAAGTTGCCCACTACCACGCCCTAACAAGTAAAAATCTGAGCACACTGAGAAATCAACTCTGCTTGTATCCGTAAAAGAGGAAGGACACAGGGAATACCACTGGCCCCAAGACTGGAGAGACAGGCCAGTCCCTGGAGTCATGGCTCATGAGGACAGACTCACAAGCTGAAACTTCCAGTTACCAATGCCAGAGTACCAAACCCGCCCTGGAATTGAGGCATTGCTGGGGGCTCTGTGTGGGCAAGTCTGAGAGTTCAAAACTCCAGGAGGACCTGGTAATGGCAGAGGATCCCACAATCCTGTGAGACTGACCTCCAGGAGGTCAACCAGATGCCTACAGTAAATTTTAGAGAACTATCTCCTTGGGCTTCCAGCAGGGAAGGAGGGAAGTAATCATTTTGTAGTGTGCCAGAGCATTCTGTTCTTAACAAGGCTCAACATCAAGGAGAACTAGATAATGAGTTGTCTAGATAATACACCTAACCAGCTGGTGTATTATCAGAGCTTAACTAACATAGGAAAGGGAAAACTGAAAGCCAGCCCACTCTAGTCATCCTGTCTCAACTAAGGGGGAAGGGGAAAAAAAAAAATCTTTGTTGAGTTCACAATCCAGAGTCTAAAGACTGAGATGAATCACAACACTGTGTAACACTTTCCCTCCCTTAGCATACCTCACCATCATGGTACTACAGACCTATTTATAACGTACGGACCATTTGAAATTGAGATTCTTCAAAGTTAAAGATGACAGTCACTTTGTCCCTGACTCTGCTCTTCTGGGTGATACCATAATAGTCCCTGACTTCATTTACCAAAATATGCAAAAATTCTTAACTTCCAGCCCAAATGACTTACTGAGCTTTAGGATGATCTGACGTTTCCACTCACATGTCTTTAAGTGCCCATCAAACTCAAGATATTCAAACTGAACTCATGATCTTTACTTTCTCCTGTATCCCTTGACTTATAGGATGGCATAATGTGGGACAAATATCCTGAATCATTTTGATGCTTTCATTTCCTTCCCCTAATTTATTACCAAATCCTACTGATACCAGCTTAGACTACTGTGAGCTGCCAGTGTTCCTTCTCAGCACCGCTGAGATAGATCTCAAAGTGGCAGAGTCACATTGTATGGGTATATTTTCCCTGCATTTTCCTGGCTGCATTCTAAAGGATCTTTTAAAACAGAATTTATTATAACCATCTCCTTTCTTTTCCCACCTCAATTTAAAAACCTTCAATGGGATTCTCTGTTGCTTAAAATGTTCTGCATGGTCTATTACATACTAATATTTTAAACCATATCTTGTACCTGCAGCCTTCAAGTTTCTCAATTTCTTTATTTCCTTTGCACATTTTAGCCTTTAATAAGCCAACCTCTATCAGTCATCCCACCCCTTTCGTCTGTATATGTGTGTGTGTGTGCATGTATATACATGTATTTACATGTATAGATGCATGTATATATTTTTCTCTTTTACATGTTTAGAAAAATACTGAATTATTTAAGCATAAAGAAGATTACAGAAAGATGTGATGCCAGGAGTACCCACCACACATATATATTAAAGGGACCATGGTCAAAAGTGTTACATGTCACTTTTAAAAAATGAACTATTTTAGATACGAGGTTCCCTTCAAATTTCTTTCCAATTCCATTCCTCTCTTTCTTTCCCAAGAGACATCCACTCACCTGAAATTTGTGGTTGTCCTATCCAGCCAAGTCCACAAATCCATGAATATATTTGTTATCCATTTATTTGCTCTCTCCTGACCCCCACTTTCAACTAAAACAGCAGTATATTGCAATGCTTTTTGCAGCTTCCATTACATAAAAGTAATCTTATTGTACTTCTAATTCTGCAAGAAGTATTCACTGTGTTAGAATTTTGATATTTGTAAATATCAATGTGTAGAAAAGTATATTTATTAACACTATAAATATTCACCTTTCCTATGTAGATAAAATATTTATTTTTGTTTGCTTTTTATTTTTTGCTGCTGTAAATAATGTCAAGGTAATATCCTGGTATGTCTCCATGTGCATATACGTAGGAGTTTCTCCCAAGTATATACTGAAAATTAATGGATAGTACTGTATGCACAACTTCAACACTGCTAAATATTGCCAAATTGCTTTCCAGCATAGCTGTAGGCACTTATGCTTAAAGCAGCAATATTTAACTTTCCACCTCCTCATACCCACAATATTGATGCCTGTGAGATGGTAGCTAACATTTTCAGTGGTACTTATCTGATTACTAGAGATTAAGTTTCTTTTCATACAAGTATTAGCCATTTGAATTTCTTCTTCTTAAATTGACTCTAGATGTCATTTGCCCATTTGATTTTTCTTTTGGTTAGTCTGTCTTATTGATCACAATACATGTATTCTATTATCTTTTTTTTTTAACTAATCCAAGCTAGTTCTGGATTGCATGTTGTAAATATATCTCCCAAACTGTAGCCCATTTAAAAACTTAGGTCATTTAGCAAAATCATTAGACATATACAATCTTTAAAATTATAATGTAAAATTAAACCAACATTTTACATTTTCATTTTTGTGCTCGAGTCTTGTTCAAGAAACCTTATGCTAACTATGATACTCTCCCATGTTTTTTTTTTTTTTCCTCTAAGTGTTCTAACAGTTTCCTTTTCGTGTTTAGAGCACCAGGCCATGTGGAATTTACTCATTGTTCAGGGCAAGGTTGGGATCTAATCTCACAGGTTTCCAAATCAAATTGTCAAATATCTGAAAGCAATTTATTAAACAGACCCAAGATGGGCAGACCGTGGCCAGCTGCCTGTTTTTGTAAATAAAGTCTTACTAGAACACAGCTTCTGTTCTTCTGCCCTCGTACTTGGTGACTTTAGCGCTACGGCAAGGTGAACTGAGTAGCTGTGACAGAGATGATCCCTGAGTTACTACCTGGACCTTTAAGGAGAAACTTGCCCATCCCCGGAATATGCAATTGTTTATTGTTTTTACAAAACTGGACCTTATTATATACCAAGTTCCAATATAAAGGGTCTGTTTCTAGACCCCCTTTTCTGTTGTGTTTGCCCAAAACCCCACTACTAATATCACACTATTCAAATCACTGTAGCTTTATAACATATTTGGTTACCTAGCATAGCAATTTCTCTCCACTTACCTCCCACCTTCCTCTGCTCTACTATTTTCATGACTGTTATCAGACATTTATGCATCTGTCTGAATTCAAGATCCACTCTGCTAAGCTCTGTGAAAAATACATTTAGATATTTATTTGCATTTGAGAAGATCTGACGTCTTTAAGATATTGAGTCTTTTAGCCATGAAATGAGATCTATCTCTATGAATACAAGCCTTCTGCTATGTACTTTGTAAAATATGAAGGTTTTCTCTATGATAGCTTCACACAACAGTGGTCGATTGATTCTTAGATACGTTCATATTCTCTTCGTTCTATCTCCTACCTCTCATATTTTCTTTTTCCATTTCTGTGCTGCACGATGGATAATATTCTCAGATCCATCATTCAGTTCATTAAATCTTTCCTTAAATGCGCCTAATCTGCTATTTAACATTCACTGAGTTTTTTCGTATCAGATGCTGAAATTTTATTTCTAAAAGTTTCATTTGAGGGGCGCCTGGGTGGCTCAGTGGGTTAAAGCCTCTGCCTTCCGCTCAGGTCATGATCCTAGAGTCCTGGGATCGAGCCCCACATCGGGCTCTCCGCTCAGCAAGGAGCCTATTTCCTCCTCTCTCTGCCTGCTTCTCTGCCCACTTGTGATCTCCATCTGTCAAATAAAAAAAAAAAAAAAATTAAAAAAAGTAAATAAAAGTTTCATTTGATTCCTTTTAAAATATGGCTGCTCTCCTGACAGTTTCCATTTTTTCTAATCCTTACTTTATCCACTTAATCCTTTCAATGTATTTACTTGATTGTGTCTTTCACGTTACTCTAGTCACTCACATCATGGGTATTCTTAATTTTGATCTCTTTCCTAATGCTGATCCTCTCACAGGACTCTAATATGCCCTTTATTTTGACAACGTTCCTACAGAATGGTTTTTAATTTCCTCCTGCCAGGTGCCTTGTATTCCTGCATGTGTGTATTTTTCGCAGTTGTTTGTGTTACCGGTTCGACTAATCTCACAGTAACTCCACCACGCTGAGGAGTCCAGCAGCAGGACAGTGTTTAGATTAGGACTCCATGCCAGCGTGTCTCACAGGAATCACTAGAATCCCAGCACAGAATCAAGCTTCTTTGTCCCTTTGCCTTTTGTTGATTCCACCTTCCTTCAGGCTACTCTGCCTCTTTCAAAGGCCCAGTGGGCACATGTCTTCCAACCCTGTAGGTATGAAATCCACAGGCTCAATTCGCTTCTGGCATTTCTGCAGGTCCTTGCTACATCCCCTCACAAGCAGGTTTTAAGACTCTGCTTTATTTCTGCCATAAGGGGATTCCACAACTTTCTTTCGACATCAGTCATATTTATTTTATTGTCGTTGTTGTTATATTCTGCTCAACATTTTTTATGTACTTACGAGAGAGTCTACATTTGTTCAGGACTGTGGTGCTAGAAAAAGAACTGCCAGTTAAATGGGACTTGTCCCTCAAACTTCAACTTTCTCAAGAAAAGTTCCCGTCCCCCTATTTCCCCAGCCTGGGCTAGATGCCTAGGACATGCTCTTAATGACATTGTTGCCACCTGTTGTAAATGACCCTTGAATCAAAGTGGGGTTGCCATCCTCCACCCATCTTTCTTTCCTCAAGGAAATACTAGTTCAGAATCTTCCCTGGCAATCCCCCCACTGGAACCCGGCTGGTTATGGCTACTTTGCCATTGCGATAGTCTTCCCCACCTCAGATTTTGGACTTCACATGTGGATAAGTGAATCCAGCTTTTGTAAGTTTGTCGGGTTTTCCAGAGCAAAACTTGCTGAATAACAGACTGAGGTAGTCTGGGCCAAGCTGTTCTAGAGGAAAATAAAACATACTTATAAATTTTTGATTTATACTCCGATACTTTGTTATTGATACTTGTTATTCTACCTTTGAAATAAATAGAACACACAAATGACTGTTTTCCAGAATAAAAATATGGTTGAAAGTGGTTTCTATTTCCACTAGATACTAGAAAAATAAGCATTAATTTCACATACTACTCTTTATAAGGTATCCTATTAAAAAAGACATCTTGCTAAATAGATATAGGAAAAACAGTTAAAATAGAAATTAACATTTAGTAGAAATTTTATGGCACAACTGTAATTATAAGGTAGGAATTATATAGTTATTCAGTTATTAATATATGAGGTAGATATAATATAATAAATAAACAAATTGAATAAAAGTTTTTAAGAGACCTATATTTTTATTTGGGGGTCTTTTATCCAATAAAAGTAAAATATGTTGAGATACTCCAGAAAATTTTAAATACAAATAGATACAGTACTGTAAGTGATACTCAAAACTCACACAAAGAATCAAGTAGGAGGGGCGCCTGGGTGGCTCAGTGAGTTAAGACCTCTGCGTTCTGCTCAGGTCATGATCCCAGGGCCCTGGGATAGAGCCCTGCATCGGGCTCTCTGCTCAGCAGCAAGCCTGCTTCCTCCTCTCTCTCTCTGCCTACCTCTCTGCCTACCTGTGATCTCTGTCAAATAAATAAATAAAATCTTTAACAACAACAACAAAAAGAAGCAAATAGGAAAATTATGTAAAAACAATATAAAGTAACATGGAATTAAAAGTTGAAAAATGGCCCAAATAACCATGCTATTACTATTTATTAATATCTATATTAACAACTATTGTTAAATATTATTAATTTTTAATTTTGAAATTAAATATACATAGTATGTCTTTTATGTAACTTGGATTATGAAGGAAACTAAAAGTAAAATTAGAGATTTTTTTAAATGAATATAACCAAGAGTATTTTCTACATGTAATCTCTAACATTTAGACAGAAAATATATTCTTTAGTTCATTTACTAAAAAGCAAATTATCAGAGTATTTTTTGTGCAGAATAATAGTATACAGAGTATTTGTATACTAAAAATAAATTAGCTAAACACTCAAAATAAAATTTAAAAAGCAAAAAGAAAATAGGAAATAAAAATAATAAGATAAAATCAAGAGCTAGTCCTTAAGAAACAAAAGCAGATGAAATTAAAGTCTGGACCACCTGACAAAAAACAATATACAAGAATAACCTGAAAACTAGTGTAACTATAGACAGAAGTTTTTAAAAGGCAAATATTCTCTGTCAATAAGTTTGAAAATCAATAGTGATATATGTATGTACATATATATAATACATAAATGAATGTGTGTATATATAGAAAATAGATTGATGTACATAAAACACATATATACACATGTATATCAATTGGTATATAAATACATGATGCATATCAATGCATATGTTCAATATAACCAAAGAAACAAAACTATCAATCCTTATACATAAGTGCTCACCACCTAAAAATATGAAAATTTGCTACTTCATTGATGAGTAGTAAAATTATGTATTTTCTGAAACAAAAGTGAAATACTATTTAAACTGGAACATTCAGAAGAGAAACTAACAATCAAGTTTATTGAAAGAAAAATGTATAAATTCAAAAGAAACTTCTTATGCAAGAGAGCATAGCACAGAATTGGAATGTTTTGATGAGTGTCTTTTTTTCCATTTTTTTTTTTTTTTTTTACTCCAAAAGTACTGACAGCAAAGACAGTGCGGTTTAAATAAAATGGTCAATGCCTCGATAAAGTGCTGACATGCAGCTCTTCCACTGACAGTTATCCTGGCACTAGAATCTCCATCTTAAATTAATGACAGTATTATTGGCTTTAATGCTGACAATGAAGTAAACAATAATTAGGGGCATGTCACAGGGTGCTGCCTAGCCTTACCATGAGAGGTATCTGGCAAAGAGTTTCAGAGTGAGTTATGCCACAGAGGATGAGATATAGAAAAAAAGAATTTCTTTTATAAATATATAAAGAAATATCTTAAGCCTATATGCTAAAAATAAGTCTGGATTTAAAAAAAAAAATAAGTCTGGATGAGGTAAAAACCTCTCCAGCTAATTCAGGCCAGTGATATCTCGTGAGTTGGTTCTATCGCTCACCGTTGCATTAGGGAGTAAGTGCAGACTGGGAGGAACAGGGTTTGGAAAGTAGAGAAACACATTGTCCTCCTGCCCTGGGATCTGAGCAGTGACATCTGCCTACTAGTTAATAACTTATTCTTAGCCTCACTACAACCAGGAAGTTTGGACCCTCCTAACAGGGCTGGTGGGAGTTAACAACCAAAGGGTGGAAAATAATGAAAATATGCAGAGGACATGATTAAAAACCTGAAGGGGTCAACAGCATTGTTTTGGGGGGGTGGAGGAAGTACAGGTGTGAAACGGGCAGCATTGTAGTAAGGCCCATCATGGCACCAAGAAAAGACAACTACTGCTTTACTCTGCCAAATAGGTGGGGGGGAAATGGACTTCCAGAACCATCTTGAGAAGGAGAGAACTGGAAAACTGAGGACCACATTAAAATTCTGTGAAGATTATTGGAAGTGGGCACAAATGATATAACAATGCTCTTACAGATAAAAGAAAATAGAGTGTATGCTATTTTTACTGGTAGAAATGACAGACATTTCTAAAGACATGAATTTCAGTTTATGATGAAACTGTGATGATTTTAAAACATATTTTTAAACCTTTTGATACTCATTCTAACAAAAAATGAAGTCTAATGTCTAATTATTTTCCCGTTGACTGTGGGTCAGTCTGAAGTCCCTATATCTAACAAAATAGAGGGCAGCAGAAATAACTCTGCATGACATACTAGGCTACTTCAGAAAAGTAGTACTATTTTTGCCCTGATCTCTCTTGAGAGGAAGACAGAGGGAGAAGTAGGCTCCCCGCTAAGAGAGAACTTGATGTGGAACTCAATCCCAGGATCCCAGGATCCCAGGATCATGACCTGACCAAAGGCAGATGCTTAAATGGCTGAGCCATCCAGGTGTCCACTGATATGTTTGCTTTTAAAACTCAACCACCATGTTGTGAGGAATCCCAAGCCACAAAGAGAGGTCATGTGTCAGTATCTGGTCAATAGCTCCAGCGAATTTCCAAGGTGAAAGCCAGCATCAACAAAGATAAATTGAAGTGAAGAAGCCTTCAGCATTTGCTTTGGACCGAATGAGGCAGCATGGATCAGAAATAAAATGTTCCTACCAAACCCTGCCTAAATTCTAAATTTATGAATAAAATAAGTGTGATTATTCTTTTCAGCAACTACTTTTATGGGTGGCTTACTGTGTGGAATAGATAATTAGAACAATATCCTTTATATATTCAGAGTTTATACAAGTCAAAATTAAAATGACAAACTACCTGGGAAAAAAATGGCTAAAGTGGAAATGTAATTCACAAAAGAACATATATAAATGATACATATACCCCCCCAAATACCCAATAATATTAGTTATCACAGGAATTAAAACAAAATGACATAGTGAAAATATTTACTCCTTATCAATATGACAACTTCAACTGTTTGCAAGAAAAAGATCTTAAATAAATATATTGATTAAAAAAATGGCAAAATAAATGATCTATCAGATGTCTTTGTTACCTTGTAAAATATGCATGACACATTGTTAATTCCCAAAATCACAATGCTAAATAAAATAAATCTAATTCTTTGATTAGTAACTCATATGTTTATAAATACCTAGGGAGTTAGTTGAAGATATAAGGTTAAGACAAGAAATTCAATTTTTATTCTATATACCTTTGTATTGACTTGCAAATATTATGCATTACTTCATAAAAAAGGAAACTAATTATTAGTAAAGTCCTACTCCATTAAAAAGTGTGGATGCTTTTGAGTTGGTGCAAAGAGTTGAGAGTTTTCAGACATAGATGTGTATCTGCCTTGTGCCATTACCAAGAGAATCTATGTCTCAACCAGATGAGGTTGTTCTTGCAAGTTATACAAGCAGCAAAGTGAAAAAACAATCCATACAATGGGAAAAAAATATTTGCGAATCATGTACCTGATGAAGAACTTGTATCCAGAATGCATAAGAGTACCTACAAGTCAATAATAAAATGACAACTCAAATTAAACACTTTAACAGGTTTGACTAGACATTTCTCTTAAGAAAATATATATTTGCACACGAAATAACACTCAATGTCATTATTCATCAGGGAAATGCACATGTACCTCTTAATTGCTTAAGATCTATAGAACATAGGCTGTGTCTTAGCCATCACTTAATTTTTTAGGATCTGTAGAACCTATGCTGAACTTCTGCTGATAAAAAATAAGAATGAATTTATCAGGAAATTCAGGAAGTTCCAGGTTACACCTAGAAATCTGTCATAAATGTAAATTCACAGCCCTCCTGAGACAGATAGGATCAGACACTTTGAGAGTAGGGTTCAGTCATCTGTATTTGAACAAGCCTTCCAGGTAATTCTGGTAGATTCTAAAGTTATAGAACACTCCCATAAACATAGTCAAAAATCTAGAAATCTTCTTTACAAAATAAGATATTTTTTAAAATCTTACTTTGTTTTACATATTTTAAACCCTTATGGGTTTTTAAACCCTTTTAAAAACTTATTTTAAACCCTTCCAAGGAATAGCACCTTTCCCTCAAGTGACAAATCATACATAAAAACTATTTCTACTGATGTTAGTCGTGATCTTTCCCTTTTCATTCATAATTTTATTAATTTGGGTCCTCTCTCTTTTCTTTTGGATTAGTTTGGCCAATGGCTTATTGGTCTTATTGATTCTTTCAAAAAACCAGCTTCTAGTTTCATTGATGTGTTCTACTGTATCCCTAGTTTCTATCTCATTGATCTCTGCTCTAATCCTGATTATTTCCTTCTTGTGTGTGGGGTTAGCTTAATTGTTGTTGATTCTCCAGTTCTTTATGATGTAAAGAGAGCTGGTGTATTCTAGATTTTTCCTTTTTTTTTTTTTGAGGGAGGCTTGGATGGCTATGTATTTCCCTCTTAGGACCATCTTTGCCATATCCCATAGGTTTTGGACAAAAGTGTCTTTATTCTCATTGGTTTCCATGAGTTGTTTAAGTTCTTCTTTGATTTCCTGGTTAATCCAAACATTCTTAAGCAAGGTGGTCTTTAGCTTCCAAGTGTTTGAATTCCTTCCAAACTTTCTTGTGGTTGAGTTCCAGTTTCAAAGCATTGTGGTCTGAGACTATGCAGGGATAATCTCAGTCTTGTGGTATCGGTTGAGCCCTGATTTGTGACCCAGTATGTGGTCTATTCTGGAGAAATTTCCATGTGCATTCAAGAAAAATGAGTATTCTATTGTTTTAGGGTGGAATGTTCTGTATATATCTATGAGGTCCATCTGGTCCGATGTGTCATTCAGTGCTCTTGTTTCTTTATTGATTTTCTGCTTGGATGATCTGTCTATTACTGACAGTGGCATGTTATGATCCCCTACTATTTATGTATTCATATCAATAGGACTCTTTATCTTGATTAACAGTTGTCTTATGTAGTTGGCTGCTCCCGTATTGGGGGCATAATTATTTACAGTTGTTAGTTCTTCTTGGTGGATAGACCCTTTAATATCTACTTATCTTTGTGAACACTTTTTTAAAGATTTATTTATTTATTTGGGAGAGACAGTAGGGGTGAAGGTGCAGAGGGAGAGAATATCCAAGCAAACTCTGCTGAGCACCGAGCCCAATGTCGGGCTTGATCTCACAAGGGATCAGGACCTGACTGAAACCAAGAGCTAGATGATTAACTGACTGAACCACCCAAGCACCATGATGTTTATGAACATGTTTAATTAATGGTGTTAAATATAAGGAAAATTCAGTGGGTCTCCTCATTTATATCAAGAACTGAGACAGTTCTAGGCAGTCGAGATTCATAGAAGTAGACCGTCTCCCCCCATCCTCAAAAGTGAGAGACTTATCCAAGTATTTTAAGCCTTTGGGCCTGGGAATTAAGCACAACTGATGCCAAAAGCTTTGAGCCTCCATGTTAGAAAGAACTGTCTTTTAGGTTTCTAAGGAAACAGAAATTTTAGATTTGAATCTTGACTTGGGCTGAATTGAATTCAAAAACTCATCAGGATCTATACCCAGAGACCAGAACAGAAATGACTCAGATTAAAAATAGTGTATCCGCTTTGGCCACCAAAGGAGAAGACACAATAATAGTCAAGAGCAACAATTTGCCAACTGCACAAATTCTCCTAATTACATTGTATCATTTTAAAGCATGAATTATTTCCAGTCACTCCTGCCACATATGAATTAACTGGAGGCAGAGAAGTGGATTCCCAGCATTTAAAAAGACGTGCCTCGCAGAGATTCAAATGCGCAGTTGAAAATATTTTTGAAAGCCCACATGACATCTCTTAGGCAGTACTGAAATTTCTAAGTAACTCATGGTTGATTTTAAAGCTGGCACGTGTGTGCATAAGTACACAATCATACTTACCAATGTATAGCATATATACAAATTATAGATTGGCTTTAGATTACATCAATTAAGAGTTTCCCACATAAGAATAAAATCTAAACTGAAGAGAACACAAGAAATGCCCTGGAGCCTTGTATTTTAAAAAAGTGATAAAGCCAGCCAAATAACACATCTCAATAAAAAAGCAATAATCCTAGCTAGCTATGCCGAATACAGCAGAGCATAAAACAAAAGGAGATTGAACCCTAAGGTATCAGCACTGATCACCAGTAAAATTTATCCTATCATTGTTAAGAAAGAGGAAGAAATAACACTCAGGATTGAGAGTATTTTATTTTTTCCTTTTTTAAAGAAAGAGTTCCATTTAATATTGCATTGATCACTTTTATTGTGTTGTTTTTAAAGTTTCCTCCACTAGTTATGAAAGTATACAAATAGGGGCTCCTGGGTGGCTCAGTGGGTTAAAGCCTCTGCCTTCGGCTCAGGTCATGATCTGAGGGTCCTGGGATCAAGCCCCGCATCGCATCGGGCTCTCTGCTTAGCAGGGAGCCTGTTTCCTCCTCTCTCTCAGCCTGCTTGTGATCTCTGTCTATCAAATAAATAAATAAAATCTTAAAAAAAAAAGAAAGTATACAAGTAGTAACACATATTTCTAAACAAGTAGACTTCATTTTCTTTTTTAGAAAATTGTTAGGTTTACAGAAAAATAGTGTAGAAACTTTTGATATACATCCTGCCCCTTCCCCCCACTCACAGTTTTCCCTATTATTACCATCTCGCAATGATGTGGCATATTTCTTACAATTGATGAACCAACACAGATACACTATTTAGTAAAGTCCATAGTTTACATATGGTTCACTCTTTGTGTTTTATATTCCCTGAGTTTTGACCCATGGGTTTTTTATTTTATTTTATTTATTTATTTGACAGAGAGATCACAAGTATGCAGAGAGGCAGGCAGAGAGAGTTGGGGGGAAGCAGGCTCCCCGCTGAGCAGAGACCCCGATGTGGGACTCGATCCCAGGACCCCGAGATCGTGACCTGAGCCGAAGGCAGTGGCCTAACCCACTGAGCCACCCACGTGCCCCTTGACCCATGTTTAATGACTTGTCTGTCATTTCTGTTTCATACATAGTAGCTTCACTGTCCTAAAAGTCCTCTGTGCTCCACTTATTCATCTCTTATCCCCTTTGTCCCTGACCCATAGAAAACCACTGATCCTTCTCCTATTCCCTTAATTTTGCCTTTTCTAGAACATTATATATATGGAATCATATATGTATGTAGCCTTTTCAAATTGGCCTCTTCCAATTAGTGATATGCTTTTAAGATTCATCCATGTCCTTTTCTAGCTTGATAGCTCATTTCTTTTCATCTCTCAATAATATTCCATTATAGGAATGTACCTGTGTTTGTTTATCCACTTACATATTCGAGGACAACTTGGCTGCTTCCAATTTTTAGCAACTAAGAATAGAGCTTCTGTCAACATTCACATGCAGGTTTTATATGGACTCTGTACCAGCCTGAAAACATGTAAATTATATTTTAATCATAATACATTTTAAAGAAAAAAAAGTTTTCCTTATACTCCAAAGCATCTTAGTTATTCTTTCCATACCAGATCTATGAAATTTGGTCTTGCAGTAGAAACTGGGATTGAAAAAGGAATCACAGAAGCTCATAATCAGAAGGAACATTGATGGTCCCTTGGGTGAGTTCCTCTGTCCTTGCTTGAATTCTCCTATATATCTTTTTTATTCATATAGCTTCTCCTGACCAAATTTTCTAGTTTGGCAGGCTCTGAATTTTAAAAATATTACTTTTTGGATTGCACCATCCAAATTTCTCTTTCTTAGGGCTACACAAGAATAGTGGATTTAATCATCTTCCTGGCAGCCTTGAGATTTTTGAAGACATTTTTACATTTTACCGGTTCCTTCAAACTTTCTTCTTAAGATGTTTTACTGTGTCTTTCCATCAGCATGATCCACTCGTGATTTGAGTTCAGGAATACCTCAATTTCCCACACTATTTTTACCTCAGCGAAAGAAACTGATATGTCATCCTACAGGCTAATTAAACAACATGCAATGATAAAATTTCATGGGTTTTTGGCATTGTTTTTAATGTCCAAATCAAGCTATGAATATAATATAATAAACCCATTGTTTATAGATCATACTATTTGCATTGTCTAATAGAAAGGTGGATAAATTCAAACATAATCTTAAACCTTTGCAAAAAACTGTAAAGATGCTATTTAAATTTGGGACGCCTGGGTGGCTCAGTTGGTTGAGCGGCTGCCTTCGGCTCGGGTTATGATCCCAGTGTCCTGGGATCGAGTCCCACATCGGGCTCCTTGCTTGGCAGGGAGCCTGCTTCTCCCTCTGCCTCTGCCTGCCTCTCTGTCTGCCTGTGCTCTCTCTCTCTCTAACTAATTAAAAAAAAAAAAAGATGCTATTTAAATTCAAGGATGGGGAAAATAGGATATCTCTCATTTGAATTATTAACAAAGTTGCAAAATTCCACAGTAAATTTTTATGAAAGATAAAACAATCTCAGAGATAAAAAAGAAGAACGAAAAGAAAAAGAAACCCAAACAGATATGAGGTGGATTAAAATCACAACTACTATATTGATTACAATGGATTCAATAGATCCCAGGTTGAAAATAGGAGAGTGAATTGGTAAATTAGAATAAAAGTTCTAGAAATTCTTCCAATTAAAAATTTTACATATATGGGACAAATTCATACAGGAAATATAAGAGAATATAAGAAACAAGAAAAAAATAAGAGAAACTGACCAACCATAATAAATAATGTGTAAGAAAATATTGAGGAGAAAAAATTAGAGAAAAAAAAATTTTTTTAATTACTTGATCTAAGGTCAAAGGACACACTTAGTAGTTAAAATTACTGAACAGGAAAAACCTCACTTCACCTATGTGGGTAATTTTTAAATTAAATGCAAAAGAAATAAAACACTTTCATAAGTGTCAAAAAAGGAAAATCATAAAATTTACACAAAATTCTATCAGCTACAATCAAGCTTCTCCTCTACAGCATAACAAAATTCATGAAAATGTACAGAAAAATAAAGAGAAAAGTTTACCCACCAGAAAAAAAGCTATAAAAATAATAATAAAAATGAACACAAAGAGGAAACAAAAGCAGATTAGAGAGAATCAATGAAGCCAAAAATGGGTTATTTGACAAGAGTGACAGAATTGATAAATCTCAGGGAAACCGAATCAAGAAAACCAACCAAAAAAAAAAAAAGTCTGAATTATAAATATCAGAAATGAAAAAGGGAATTGCACTCTAGATTCCAAACACATTAGAATAATGATAGGATTCTTTGAAGCAATTTATGCCAATAAATATGAAAATGTAGATTAAATGAACTAATTTCTAGACAGAAACACAATTTACTACAATCAATACAAGAAGAAACAGAGTATCTTAACAGTCATAAATTTATAAAGTAAATGTAATCTGTAATTTAAAATGTGCTCACGTGCACACATACACAAACCCCAGCACACAAATAAACTATATCAAGCACCAACTGACTTTCATTAGAAAGTGAATTAGAATTCTAAACTTTTATTGAAAAAAATTTAACCAATCTTACACAATTTCTTCCATATTTTTTTGTAAAAAGAGGAAACCTTTGCCAATTTCACTGTTATAACCTTGATTTTAAAGAACAAATGACACCATTTGCATTGACATGGACAGAACTGGAGATTATGTTAAATGAAGTAAGCCAACAGAGAAAGACAATTTTCATACGGTTTCGCTCATACGTGGAACATAAGCAATAGCAAGGAGAACCATAGGGGAAGGGAGGGTAATCCAAAGGGGGACAAAGCAGAGAGAGAGATGAACCATGAGAGACTATGGACCCCAGGAAATGAACTGAGGGTTTCAGAGGGGAAGGGGTGGGGGAAGGATAGAGGGCGATGGGTATTATGGATGTGTTGTGATGAGAACTGGGAGTTATATGTACTTAATGAATCACTGAACACTACATCAAAAACTAATGATGTACTCCTATACAATGGCTAACTGAATATAATAAAAATTTAAAAATAAAATAAAGAGCAAATGACTACTAAGGGCATTTCAGGGGTCAGAGGTCAATTTCCCTCAAAATCATACACATGAAAATCCTCATTAAACACCTAAAAAAATCAAAGGTAGCGATGTGTAAAATGGTAATACATTTGACCCTTGAACAACTGCATGGAGTAGGGGCACCAACTCTGTCCAATGCAGCTGAAAATCCACATATAACAGACTTCCCGAAAACTTAAATACTGGAAGCCTTACCAACAACATAAGTAGTCGATTAACACATATTTTGTAAGCTGTATATATTACATACCTGTATTCTTACAAAAAAAAGTAATCAGTAGAAAAGAAAATACATCTACAGTATTGTATTTATAAGAAAAAAATACATGTTTAAGTGGATCTGTGAAGTCCAAACCCATGTTGTTCAAGAAGCAGCTGTATTTCCCTACCAAATAGAAATGATTCAAGAAATGCAAGGTTGGTTTAATATTTTAAAACCAATCAGTGTATTCTTCATGTTAAGAAGGAAAATGTAGCATAACATAATAGATATTATAATATAATAATAATACATATTATTACATAACAATAATCCAATATTTCTGAGTATATCTATGCTTATAATAATACCACACTATCCTAACATATTGATAATATTGTAAATCTGAGTAGTGGGTAATATAAGTCTTCTACAAAATTTCTTACTTAGGTTTGTTTAGCTTATCTATGCTATTTGTATTTCCATATAAATTTTAGGTACAGCTTGTCAATATTTTTTTAAAAAGAATGCTGCAATTTTGACTGGATTGCACTAAATGTATAGATAAACTTAGAAAGGACTGACATCTTACCAATACTGAGTTTTGCAATCTATAATTAATTTCACTCAGTAATATTTTTTGGATTTCCAGTGCAGAAATTTTGCATATGTTACTGGAGAGTTTTCTGCATTTCAGTATACAGGTTTTGTATACATTTATTTCTAGATTTTATTTGAGTGCTATTAACAGTTGTATGCTGTTGACACTTTATGGATACAATTGATAACTACTGACACATGCAACAGCATGAGTCATCTCAAAACACAACGTTGAAAGTAAGAAGCCAGATATAAAAGACCAAATAATGTAATAAACAAATACCACTTACATAAAATTTAAAACAGGCAAAACTAATATATGGGAGTAGAATTCAGAATAATGGCTTGTCACTGGAGATAAAGATAAATTACCAGAATGGGTCCCAAGAAAATTTGCTTGAATTATAGAAATTGCTTATATTTTGATCTAGATGATGATCACATGGGTGAATACATGTGGGAAATAGTACAAAGCTGTGCACTTAGAATGTGTACACTTGACTGTATGCAAGTAATAAAACACTTTTTAAAAATAGGTACATTATTTCAAGTCACACGAGTGATATTGGGACAATTTTCAAATGTAAAAATAATGTAAAAATTCTAGTGCAGATATAACATTACTAGACAACAGTCCCTGAAATACTCAAATCCTGCCTTAATCCCAGATTCTTTTTCTCTATTTCTCCAAGGAAACAATATGCATAGAAACAAACAAAAGCAATGGAACTGGTATTGGCTTTGACCCCAATCAGCAATTTAGAACTCCACTGAACTAGTCTATAATCCAGAGCCTCTTTTCATCTAAACTGTTTATAGCGATATCTTAAACTAACATGGTCAAATTAACTTCACCTCTAAAACCCAATCCAACTGTAGACATTTCCCTGAAATGCAAGGAAAATTAAATAATATAAACCCAAGAGGGAGATGATCTAGGATGGGTAAAGCAAAAACAAGACACTTTGCCCTGATACTATGAGGAAACGGGTTAATAAAGCTGCCTGCCTTCCACCCTTCTTAAAGAGCTACAGGTAGGGGCGGCTGGGTGGCTCAGTGGGTTAAGCGGCTGCCTTCAGCTCAGGTCATGATGTCAGGGTCCGGAGATGGAGCCCCACGTCAGGCTCTCTGCTCAGCAGGAAGCCTGACTCCCCATCTCTACCTGCCTGCCTCTCTTCCTACTTGTAACCTCTCTCTCTGTCAAATAAATAAATAAAATCTTTTTTTTTTTTTTTTAAGAGCCACTGGTAGGACTAATAAGCTCTATGGGAACTACCTCACACCAGGTGACAGTGAACATTTGCAGAGGTGCAAACCCATTCATAGCTTCATCCAAGACTGAGTGATCTTTTGCAGAAATGCAAACCAAGACACCAGGTGACAGTGAACATTTGCAGAGGTGCAAACCCATTCATAGCTTCATCCAAGACTGAGTGATCTTTTGCAGAAATGCAAACCCTTTCAGTAGCTCCATTCAGTAGAGCCAATGCAAAATCCTTGGATTCAGTAAATTTTTAGCTGCACCCCTTCTCAGAGGGGTGAAGTGAAGGGAAGTTGGGTAGAGTTGAATAAGCCTATGAGTTTCCTCTACCTGAGAGTTCAGTAATAAAAAGTTCCATGACTTCTAATCTTCGTTTAACTAAAAAAAACCTTTCAGTTTCTCTTTAAAAAATTAAGTGATATCAAACACATATGTGGTTGTAAGAAGTATGTGCAATGAAAGTAAATCCCTAAGAGCCATTCTTGGGAGGTAGTAGGTGGCAGGAAAATGTTAGCTTCCTTTCCCACTTTCAGTAACTACCATTTAGATTGAAAACACATGTGTTTTCACCATATATCACAGTGCCTGACATACAATAGGTGCCAAATAAATACTCATTAGGGGAATAAACACCAAGCACTGAGCTAATCACAATGACGGATTATATAAAAAGGGGTTGTCAGAGCCAATTATTTTACAATATACTAAGAAATAGATCCACAAATACCTAAATAATGGAATGAAATATATTCTACAAAGTACCATGCAGTAGAAAGAAAGAGAGAGAAAGAGAAAGAAAGAAAGAAAGAAAGAAAGAAAGAAAGAAAGAAAGAAAGAAAGAAGAAAGAAAGAAAGAAAGAAAGAAAGAAAGAAAGAAAGAAAGAAAGAAAGAAAGGGAGGAAGAGAAGGAGGGAGAGAAGGAGAAGGAAAGAAAGAAAAAAAAAAAGAAACTCTAGTACCATCAATGAGAATTTAATTTGGGTCATCATAGGATAGATGAGTCATTTACTCTCAGATACCATACCATCTAAAAGGAGGACTGATGTGAAGCAAAGAAACAATCTTTAGAAGACCCAGCCAGCTGAGGGGACAGCTTGGAGCTGATTATCTGTGGGTACAAAACAACATTTAACAGGATACAAAATACACCCCGAATCAGCGACCATTATGCGGCTCTGTGTTTCTTATTGGCAGAATATATGGGTGCAAGAACTAAGGCACTATTGGCACTGCTTACCATTACTCACATAGATTTGCTCAGAGAATTCATGCTTTCCATCCTCCAACTCTGAACTCTGCATTCTAAAAGTCCTAGGTCCTAGAAGAGAAATGCTTCCACCAGGGACACAGCAAAATCCCATAAACTAAGTTATAGCTGCCGCAGCTTCAGGCTTCTTTTGCCAAGAGACCAGCAGGGCAGGAGAGAAGTCATTATCCTGGCAGATGTAATTTACCCTGATCATCAGGAGGAGACAGGCCTTCTAGCACACACTGGGGAAGGGAAAAATACATTAGGCAATTAGTTGGTCCACTGGAGACAACTCTTGGTACTTCCTTGCCTGACTTTGATAGTAAATAGACAAATGCAGCAGTCTGATAAAATTACAGCACCCAGGAGATCAGTCCTCTCAGAAAGGAAGGTCTGGGTTACTGGATCAGGCTAGCCACCTAGCCACCTAGCCACCAGGGATTCATTGCCAAGGGTGAGGTGAATCTAGACGGGCAGCTGAAGAAATATAACATGAATATTTGTTGTATCCCCAAGATGAACTGCAGTGATGGGGACTATAGTTCATTGCACTGAACTTCTTTTAGGTTTCCCTAGGTGACCTGTTCTCAGATATTATGTAATACAAATAGAAGCAAGTGGCACAAACAGTGGACTGTTGCAGATGTCATGGTGTCTTCTCCAGGACCAAGACACTCATTCCTCCAGCTGCCTGTAGCATTGGCTCAATTCCTTCCAGAAATTATCTATGGCCAAAGAGAGCTGCCTCAATCAAGGTTAATCTCTCCCTACAGGCAGCCCATATCCATTGCTTCAATTCAAGGCAACTATGAAGTTTGGATGAACTCCAAAGCTCTCTATGGAATCAACTGAAGATTTTCTTCAGACTGCATCACAGCGCAACTTTTCCCTCTGCCCACTCATCCTTCCTTCAGTCCCTCACAGGTATGGTTCCTATGAGTATGACTCAATAAAACTTACTGCAAGCAATCTCCACCTCAAAATCTGTACAGAGAAGCTAACCAAAGAAGCATATGTTGCCAGATTCCTTTGAGAAACTCTCTGACACTGGTGCCTGAATATAAACATCTGTAAATCTTTCCGTAAGTTATTATTATGCTACTATTTAGAATATCATCAGTCATTTACATACCGCAAGCACTTAATAATATATCATTAAAAGAGCTAATTCATACACCATGAATATAATGTTTTGGGCTCATATTTGTGTGTAAAAAGTTAATAAATGCCAAATTTAAACTTCCTGCAATAAAATTTATTTGCTCATGTCAACCACAAGGCATGTATTAAAGGCTATATATCAAATACTAATCAACTGTATTAAGCAACCCCGCAATTTTTCATGTACCTTTCTAAAAATTTAGCGGTAACTGGGCACAATATAGTCCATCATAAATTCCCTTGTACAGGAAGCCTCTACTTTTTTTAGTTGATAGTTTCAGTCTTTTTATCTAAGATGTTTCAAGGAACTCACAGGAGCAAATCATGATGGTCATGAGTATCTTACAATTTTGTATTCTTTATTCTCTAAAGGCCAATGCTCATCCTTCTGCATTCCTTGGTGGAATGACTATTATATTTTATCCAACAGGATATATAATTATCCCGGACATTTGCCTCCCTCTCGTTTTCCATATCGTGTCATTAATTCTCTCAATCTTCCTCTTTAATGTGTCTCAAATCTTTTTATCTTTATCCATTTCTATTGCTGTAACATGAATTCAGATCTTTATTCTTTGAGCATTTTTACACTGACATCAGTTCCCTTTGTCAGTTTTACAAACAGCAAATGAGAGCATCCTTGAACATTCTCCCTATACCTTCCATACGCACCCATTATTCTACTCTCCTGATTTTGCAATGGTATCAGGATTGTATTTCTAAATCACAAATGTCAAAGGTTAACTTTCCTACTTTAAAGTCTTCTTTGTGTTTATGTTAGGGTAAATTCTTTACCATGGAATAAATGATTTGGCCCTCACTACCTCGTAACCTCTTCTCCTACCTGTCTTCCGTGTACTATTTCTGTTTATCTTTAATACTTACAACTTTTCTAAGTGGTGCATGCTCCTTTATACTCCCACATATTTCTTTTCCCACATATTTCACCTCCCATACTCTTGATATTTTATGCACCCATATTTACTGAAGGCAAGTATCATTTCCGAGGCATACTCTTCCCTAAGTCACTTTCTCTCTATAAACCTGCCAATAGTTGTCTTTGTTACCATGCTGCCCTATATCCGATATTAAATGCAATGACTTGCAGCCACCTATTTATCTTCTTTTTTATTGAAATCAGCCACATGGGGTCTTATCTTTAATAACTTGCCTCTCAGAGTCTAGCATAGTTTCAGCATATTGTTATTACCCAAAATCTATGACTTGAGCTGAATTGAACTAAACTGAATAGAAGATTTTAGGGTTATTAACAATAGCCCAATACCCATATGGGCAATTTCTCTTTTCTGAACTTCATGTTCAAAAAATGATTTTAGTCTTTAGCATACCTCTTCTGAGACCCATTGAAGCAGAAGAGGAAACAGTCATAAATGAGAGTCTCAAATTTTCTCATGAGGCTGATGACTCCATTCTTTTCATTCAACAGGTTGGTCATGTTTTAACTCTGAAGTAGAGGTGGGGCTCTGTACACTTCAGACAACAGTAATTTCATCATCCAGAGGACAGCATCCATATGACAATCATCCAGACCAATGACATCATCCAGAGTCAACAATGTTAGAAAAGATGTAAGCCTTAATGCAATGGAGATGTTGTTCATTTGTGTGTCTGTTTATTTTTTCCCAAGAAGCCTCAATATCTACTCTCATCATTCCTTCAGGCTCTTGGAAGAAGGTTCATATGGAGATCTATGATTCAGTTAGGAAAATAGTTGGAGGTGTTTTACCTATGCTACTAATGTCAGGTTAACTGCCTGAATATTGTTAAATTCATTGACTATAATAATTCACATAAAAGATAAAGTCATATTATTTGAGAGGAATACATAATATAGTGTTAGAATAAAGCTTCATCTTTGCATATGGCAGTACACTACTACAAATGTTTTTCAAATGATGAGTTCTTTATATTGCAGTGAAAACCAGTTCCTCTTTTATATTCATCACTTTTTACAAAAGCACAAGTGGATCATATAGATGGAAAGTAATGGTTAGAAATACTTAGAAATAAAAAGAACTAGAATAAACAAGGATGTTTCACAGCAACCAGAATCTTTAAAGAATCTTCAAATTAGACAACAAGGTGTAAAACACACGCACAAGAAATGAGCTTTCCACCTATAAGTGGGAAGATTTGGTTTGATAAGAAAATAAGAAACAATATTCTTCCACTTGAATGTGTTTATCAAATTTTTTCTACATCTCTTATGCATAAACCTATTCTCTTCTGAAACATTAAAAGATCATAAAAGTAGAGTGTGGAATGGTGGTTGCCAGGGTCAGGAGGTAGGTGGTAGGAGAAATGGGGAGATTTTTGTCAAGGGATACAACATTTCAATTATGCAAGATGAATGAGTTCTGGAGATCTCATGTGACAATCTAATGTAATCTAATCTAACAATGTGACTATAGTTAATGATATTCTATTGCATCCTTGCAATTTGCTAAGAGGGTAGATCTTAAGGCTTAAGTGTTCTCACTAAACAAAAAAGGAAAGAAAGAGAAAAAGGAAAAGAAAGAGAAAAAGAAAGAAAAAAAGAAAAAGAAAGAGAAAAGAAAAACTATGTGAGGTGATGTTTATGGGGATTAGTTTGTTGTGATGATTATTTCACAATATATATGCATATCAAATCATCAAGTTGTAGATCTTAAATATATACAATTTTTAACTGTCAATTACATCTTAATAAATCTGGGGAGGAAAAAAAATAGAAAGGTAAATGAAGCCAAGTAAACCCACTGCCAATCTTGGAAAATCAATTCAAGACATGTGACCAAAAGTAGGCATGCCTCTAGATTTTATCTTTTGCTGCTTTTTCTTTTCTACTCATTCTTATCCTTTGTTGAGAAACTCAGGTTTGTACATTTGTCAATACTATCCATGGTAATCTTCCTCAGACCCAACCTTTTTCTGAGCTTCAGCATCAAATACTAATTTTCTGCCTATAGAACATCTGCTGTTCTATATCCCATCACCAATGTTCAGTATAATCTATTTTAAAGAAAATAGTAATAATCATACTCAATAAATCTAGCTAATATTAAGTAACTTTGAAAGTAATTTAATTTTCATATGGAAAATGTGTGGAAATGAGAGATTCTCTCTTTGACCAAACTTTAGTGAGGCTCCTCTGAGCCCTCTT
This sequence comes from Taxidea taxus jeffersonii, assembly GCA_003697995.1. NCBI lineage: Eukaryota > Metazoa > Chordata > Mammalia > Carnivora > Mustelidae > Taxidea > Taxidea taxus. Next base: position 97,415 of record ML103011.1, read on the forward strand.
CTCAAATGGGCATAAACTTTGGCTTGTGACAACTGCAAACACTCAGCACAAATGATTTCATTGACCCCTGAAACTAAAGACTTGAACAAACACTAGCATTATTTCTACCAGCTCAAGGCTATGTCCCAGGGATGACCCAGATCCTGGCTGGGAGAGCTGAAGGCTGCCAAAAGAATTTACTGTTTGTTCCAACCCAAACTGCAGATATATAACCAAGCAAAACCTGCCTTACCTCACAGTTCTCAAAAATCAGTCTCTTCTCAGCTTTTGTAATCTTCCACTCCCCTGACTGCCCAAGAACCCACTCAACGCTCCTCTCCAATTTCTCTCTCCCTTTAAAACTCCCAGCCATCTCTGAGCTCAATTTATACTGAAGTTCTCTCCCCTCCAGAAGTAGCCTGTATAAAATCTGTCTTGTCATCATTAGCAAAAGTATAACTCTGTTTCTCTTTCACAGAAGTAGTTGCTCCAGAACTAATTGTAAGGCACTGGGTCAGAGATCTAGTTCCTTCTATTTTGTCCCCCCACTATGCATGGCTTCTAATCCCCAAACGCCTCACAGTACAAGATGTCTGCTACAACTGCAACGATTGTGGGTACATCCAAACCAATTGGAAAGAGGAGAGAAAGGAAGAAAAAACCATGCCCTTTATTTTTTAAAATATTTATTTATTTATTTATTTATTCATTTATTTAAGAGAGAGAGAGAAAGGGTGGAGAGCATAGAGGCCGAAGCAGACTCTTGCTGAGTAAAGAGCCCAACAAGGAGCTTGCTCCCAGGATCCTGAGATCATGACCCCAGCCAAAGGCAGATGCTTAATCAACTAAGCCACTCACGTCCCCCAAAACTTGTGCTTTAAAGACAATTCATGGCAGCTGTTTGTACTACCTCTGCTGATACAGTCACTTAACTGCCACAAAGATGGAGATACATCGTCTATTCTTGACAACCCTGTGCTCCGCAAAAATTAGGGCTAGATTATTATTGAAAAAAGAACTACTAGTTGAACACATCTAGCATGCTCCATCACCCACTTCCAAAACTAATTCTCTTCAAACATTTCTTCTAGTGGTCAGAGTCAAAAATTAACACCTCCTTCCTTTTTAGCCTGGAAATAAAATTGAAACATATTTTCTCTTCAATGAATTAAGGTATTTAATTAGACGATCTGTAAGATCCCATTCAGATATCCCATGGAATCCAATAATGTTTGTCAAGATCTATCAAATCCTTTTAATGGTGTATCTTCTGTCAACCATAGAATTGAAAAATAAGTCCTACAGAATAATAAGGAGAGCTCCCTATTTGTATTTATTAAAACACAGTTGAAAAGCTCTAAACCAGAATTATTAAGCTTTGGAGAGAGATTGCTGCCTGTCAAGGAAGTAGAGGAGGTAATTGGCATAATGACACCAAACCTCAGAAAAATGCCGAACTGTGAACTTGGGTTTAGTTTGTAGAGATAAGTTAATTCAGAGCAGACAGTTCTGGAATATAGGAAGTTCCAGAACCAGGAAATAGATTTTCTGAAATTGGATCATTCTCTTAATGTTGAAACAATTTTACTTATCAGTATATGTTGCTTCTAATACAATAATTTTGATTTAATAATTTGATTATATTTTATTTTGAATTAGTGCCTGAGCATTTACCAATGGTTCTTTCCCCTTTTTTAAAAATATTATATACTTTTGGTGTAAAAGGAAATGGATTTTTTTCTCTATATTCTAGAAAAAATTTACATAAGAATGATCTGTTTATTTCTGATATGTAGAATTTGGCCTGAAAGTCTCAGAGTTCATAATTTTATGGCAATATTTTTAAAGAAATATTTTGATTTCTTCCTTGAAAACTTGATGAGACTTTGAACCACTTCTTGAGTCTATTGTGATCTAAAAGCCTAGAGAATCATCCATTTATGAAGGTTTTTAAGGATATTATTATGTTTTCAGTCACAATTGAAAAAAATCAATTATATTTCACTTCTCTTATACAATATTACATCTCAATATTTTTCTTTTCTCAGTGTTGCAAATTTTATATGTATTTTATCATATCAAAGAATCATATTTTGGATATATCTAGTTGAACTTCACTTGTCTTCTAAATTTATTACTTACATTTTTATCTGCATCAATTACTTTTGTCTTACTTCAGGTTTATTTTTAATCTTTTTTCTGACTTCTTGAATTAAATATTCAGTTCATTTGCTGTAACATTTTTTATTTAATAAATAAGAAAGTCAAGCTATGCTTTTGCCTCAGAGTACAGCTTTAACCATATGCCTGCTCATCATATGACAAAGTTAACTTCCCTCTAAACTAACATGACAAAGTCAGACAAAGTTGTGTCATATTATTATAAAGTTATTTTTATTTTTATACCTAGTCTCTAATTTCACTTTTGACTTCCTCTTTGACCCATCAGTTATACAGGGAAAAGTAGGAATTTTCTAATAAAGTTTTTCTTAAGGGAAACTATTTTTTTCTCACCTTAGACCCATTCCCCCCCTATTCCTTAGGTAGTACATTTTTTTTTTTTTTGGTAATACATCTTCTAAAATATCATTGAATCATTGAGGATGTTTTTTTTTCCTCCCTTAAGTTTCTTAGGGTAAGTCTATTAAAAAGTTTTTGTTATTGTTCTTCACAGAATTAAATATATATATTTTCTGATGTGAAATGGATTTTGTTCAAGATTTTATAGGTTACATTTCAAACATCTTGGTGTAAATCAGAGAGATAAGGCAAGATTTGATAATATCTAAACATTTTTATTATGATAGACACTCTAGTAAGTCAACAATTGTTGGAAAGGGCTTGAATTTGGATACAGCTTGTAGAAGAAAAGTTATGAGGTACCTTTTCTGTGTAACAGATGTCTTAAAATCTGCTCTTTTAAACCAAAGGTGATTGTAATTCTTTCAGCTCCTGATGGAGTCATAAATTTCTCTCAATACATCATCCTGTCTTATTAAAAAAAAATACTTCAAAATTGTGCCATGAATGTAAAAGGTGAGGTCCGTAGAGTGTGGTGTAGAAGGAAATATCAAAACACAGAAATAATTTAAATGTTCAGCTCAATAAACAGAGACTCTTGAAATGTAAGAGAACAGAGAAGAGAAGTGAGGGAAGTCAGCTGAAAAGGGAGGAGAGAAGGAACAAGGAATGTAAAGATGTTTCATGAGAAACATCAGCCCCTGAAATATATAGAATAGCCTTAGAATTTTTAAAAGAAGGAGTGTCAAATGCTTCACCTTGAAAATTGTCCTGTTGTTGTATATTTCTGTCATACAATTGCTTTCAGTTCCTCCACAGCTTCATTAAAATCAGCTACCTGCAACAGTCTATATTAGGTGGCACTATCAGGAAATCAAATATGTCAGTCCATATTCTTCCTTCCAAACAGTGAAAGAGATGCATGGTCTAAAATTCAGACACAGGAGAGCAGAATCAGAGGTGACCGTCTGAGCTTGCATTTCTAGGAATTCATGCATATCTTGGCAAGAGCATAGAATTCACATAAATTTTAAATAAATTTCATGAATTCTTACTGATATGACTATACTTTCTAAGGTTCCACGTTGTCAATATCCCTGCCCTACTTGATACGCATCCATGTCAATAAAAGTGTAGAGGGAAATTAAGGAGACAAGCAAGTCAATCCCAATACTTATACTCCTCAAAGCCTATATAAGGTTGAAATTCCCCCCTTACCTACCACTCAATGATTGACCCTTGCTTCCAACTCCTGACTGCCACCTCTCATCAAACGGCCAAGATGAGCTAAGATAGGGAATCAAAAATTTTCTGTATGTTCAATCCTGCATACCCTGGGTAAAATTTCCTTTGCATGTGCTGAATGTAGACAGCCCATTCCGTTTCTCAGTATCCAGTCTCCTTAACAATATACGTTGCAGGAAAATCTGCCAAGTTCCTGGCTCATGGGTGTCAACCTTCCATATTTTATGGGGTTGACGGAGTTTGTTTGCTATTTTAACATTTCTTTAGTCTTCAGAGGAAAACTTTGAGTGCAGAGCTTAAATCACTGTTGGAAAAAGAAAGTTGTATTTTTTTCTTTTTTTTTATAAATATGTTTATTTATTTATTTGATAGACAGAGATCACAAGTAGGCAGAGAGGCAGGCAGAGAGAGAGAGGAAGGGAAGCAGGCTCCCCACTGAGCAGAGAGCCCAATGCGGGGCTCAATCCCAGGACCCTGAGATCATGACCTGAGCCGAAGGCAGAGGCTTTAACCCACTGAGCCACCCAGGCGCCCTATGTATTTTTTTTTTCTGAAGAAGGATGAAATCTACCTAGGCTTGCTCTTGGTCACTCACACATGACACCTCTCACATTCCTCTTTTTCTTTCCGATACACTATCAAGTGACTCATTCAAGGCTGGCAGCCTCATGTTCAGAATTTGTCAGTAGACTCCCACCTAGTGTTTTGTCCACTAGGCTCTCATTCTTGAGTCTTGTCACAAACGTGATGCTCTTTAATTGCTTTGTAAATTTGTTTCCTGCTCCAATGGCATTGATGCCATCCATGAGATCATAGCCTCGGTACTTGGTCATATTCTCACTTTAGTTACAAGTTGAAATAACCATACCAAAGAGACCTATGACCCAAGGGTTAATCTAGACAACCAGTGCAGTGTGGGCATGGAATTATAATCCCAGATGAAAGAGGTCTGCAGAAATCCAGTTACTAGACTACAGTGTCTAGCTCTAATAAAATCTGACCACCTTTTTTTTTAATGTTTGGTTACTAACATCTTTAAAACCTCTCAGCTTCCTCTTCTTTTTGTGCACACATCTGGACAACCAAGAAATCTTCAGTGCTCTCACTTTTGGCATTTGAGAGAGTTTCAAACTACAAAAACCCTCCCCAGTATGGAAACTTTCAGCCCAGCCACAGTCCTGAGCTACCAAAAAATCCCAAGCACTCTTCCTTCCTTTCTGTTTCAAACCATTGTCAGCCAATTTTTGAAGGGTTGCCCTGCTGTCTCCACAGAGCCTCACTATGTAATTACTTACATAAATCTCTTTCTACTTTTTTGGTGTGTGTGTGTGCGTGACATCATCAGTCTTGACATTTGAACCTATTTGGGGGTGAGGGGTCCATCTTCTTTCTACAGCATGGCTACAGCATCAAAAAAAAAAAAAAGGTAATATCCTGGGCCACAGCAGAGAGTAAAGCAACAATGAACAACACTCAGAGAGGCCATACTCACACATGGATTCATGCCTTCATTTAGTTTGTCACATACTGAACACCAACAGTGCAGGCTAGCAAGCATCATTACATGGGAGGTTTAGCAGTTAGATGGCCTAATCAGAGCTAAGAAAGACTCTGGAGTTAAAGTGCCTGATCTTGTTGCCTAAACTTATCACTTGTTTTCCTGGCAATAAAAATGTTTAATAAATATAACCTAGTAGTACTGACAGTACTACCAGTGATTTCCTTCTTTAATTCTCACTCTACCTTAATGAGGAAAGAATCATTTTTTTCCATTTTCACCTAAAGATTCAAGGAACTTAGGAAGAAACCTAGCTTCCACAGGACAGGGGTTCCCTTGAAGGGAGTGGGACAGCAGTAAGCTTGCGAATACAAGTCAACAGGGATGTTGAAGAAGCTGGGAGCATATTGGATAGATGAGTGTCAATGTCTTCCTCTTTTTTTCTGAAAAAAATGAAAGAGAAAAATCAAAGTAGAAGTATAAAATGTACTAGAATATAAAATGCAAATAGATGCCCTTTTCTTCAATCTCATCTTACATCAGTCCAGAGAGCCATCTCTACTTAAATAATGGAAATGGCACCTCTTACTCATGCTGGTATATGAGAATGTTGGTTTACAGCTTTCATTTCTTACAAATATGATTGTTATTTTTTCTTATATCACTGTTTCTGAGGTTCAGCTCTTAGAATTCTCTCAATTCTCTCTACACAAAGACTATGGACCAATTTTCGTACAACATGTTTTTTGTATTCACATCTGCATTTGCACCACTGTTCTCTCCCCACCCCCAACCCGAATTAAAACACCCTTCCTTCAAAACTTTCAGTTTGTGGAGAAAGCCTTTCCAGGCTTGTTGTTAAAGGTGGACTTTAGCTATCTATGCCATTCATCAGAGAAAAAAATTAAATTTTTCTCTAATTGAAACTGCTCTAAGATCCCTAACTAAATTATTTATAATCTTGACCATGCTTAAAAAATCATCTGTATCAGTGTATAAAGAAAAGATTTTTTAAAGATTTTATTTATTTATTTATTTGTCAAAGAGAGAGCACAAGCAGGGGGAGCAACAGGCAGAGCAGGCAGAGGGAGAAGCAGGCTCCCCACTGAGCCAGGAGCCCAATGTGGGACCCTCTCCCAGGACCCTGGGGTCATGACCTGAGCCAAAGGCAGACACTTAACCAACTGAGCCACCCAGGCGTCTCAAGAAATAAGTTAATTTCACTTTCATTAGTGCAAATATGAGCTCTCTAACAAGTATCTGTATAGCTTTGCCCTGCATAGCTTTTTTGTTTTCAGACTGTTTTCATATGTATTATTCAGTGATGCTTAAGAATCTCTCTCTCTCTCTCTCTCATTCTCTCTCTCTCTGCAATGTGCCTTTTTGGGCCACTGCTTAATGGGGCCTCCTTTTGAGGCCAATGTCATGTTCATCACACTTTACACATTCCTGTTCCATTACATGAAACACCCCTCACTTTCCCTTAAATACTTCAGCACCTGTCTCCCACCTTTTCTTCCTAGCCTATCAGTGTCCCCCATGGTGATACTAGTCATTAAGGTGAGGTCCCTTCTAACGTCTCAACAATCCCACTGTTCATATCTGTGTGGAGGCACAGTTCTATCTCATCACTTTCCTCACCAGAAGTTTCCTATATCTGAGCTTTCATAAATTTAAGTTTTGTTCTCTGACCATCTCTCAAGGCTTACTGCTCAGTTATCCATTCACTTATTTATGTATTCAATAAAATGGCTTCCTCCCATGTGCTATGGATACAGCTGATGCCATTGTATCTGCCCTTCCTATTCATTATTTCTTTTATTCCTGGCTGAGCCCTAAACTCCAAAACTTCCTATGAGAACTTAATTATACAATGAAACACTAAAAACATCTCCTTGGTGGAAAATCTTTTATGCCTCTCTCTCTTTGATTTTGTAGAGTCCAAGACCAAGATCCTTAAGGGAAAAATCTAAAAAAGAAAGCACCCATTCTTAGTATACACAAATATTTGAGAATGTTAACATTTTGGTGACATTTTTAGAGAGACATTAAGAAAATATTTTATAGTATTTTATCAATATATTCAAAAAGCCCACATGCAACATGTAAATAACTGATGACATGATTATAGTAATATAATTTCCAAAATCAAGGGAAATGGAAGATGTAACTTGTCACTTACTGCATAATGGGAAAAATGGAAGTTTGATCACAGTAAGTACATCTAGTTAGGGGTTCTGAGTCCTAACTATACATTAATATTACCTGAAGAACATTTTAAAAATGCCAATGCCTGGACCCCACAACAGATCAGTTAAAACACGGTTTCTGTATATTTTAATTTGCTCAGATGACAATAAGAGTTATCCAGTGAAATCCCAATCTTCTTACAAGGTTAAGTATTACCTCACTCTGATAGTAGAGCTTTCTGAAAACCACTGGAAGCCACAGCACTGTTAAGGGTCCACATTCTACTTGCCATTTCCTAAGATTTAATTTTACCCAGATGGCTTCCTAATTAGTTTGTTTTACTTGAGGTTGGTTGAAAATCTCACTCATTCAAAATGAACCCAAAATGTACTGTGCATTTTAATCACTGTGGTGATTTTAGCTTAAATATAGCTTTTTATAATACAGCATGGAGAACATACAGAACTTCTTGTTAATGTAGAATAACTTGGTGGACATTAAAGTATTGGCTACCAACTGCAGCTGTTCTTGCAAAATTGTGGTTTTTATTGGTTATTAGCTAATATATTCAGAGATGGCTGTAACTATTTTGCTTTCAAAGAAACATTTTCACTTGAGTGTGTTGCTTTTTTATATTCCTGTTTTAAGTTAAAATTTACTTATTGCAGAGGGGTTGGAATGGGTGATGTGCCTTGCAGATTAAAACTTAATTAGTGATTTGATCCATATGTACAATCCCATCTGCTTACAAACAAGACTGATGAAGAGCCTGGGAGTGACTGTTGCACAGAATGTTATCTTGTTAGAGTGAGATGATCCATTTTGTAAAATGTAATAGCAGTATGGTTCAGTAATAGTCATCGGTAGGTCAGGTTACACCATAGGCATTGCCAGGTCCCACCTCCACATTTGCACCAGCTATAGAAGAAAATAGGACTGACACTTGAGCATGGCACAGAGTAATGGCACAGACTACATTAAATACACAGTAACACTGCATGTCCTTGGAACCATACGGCATAGTTTCTTAGTAATCATTGACAGCAGTAGCAAATGCATGCCCTTTATATCTGGTAATTTAATAGAAGTGGTGAAACTGGGGGTGTCCTTGTTGTTCTTAAAGGTCAAATGTGTTGGAAAATAAATACTGAGCCTTTTATACAATAAAATAGATTTTTATGATGAAAGCAAAGAAACTCAAGAAACACATAAAATATACAGAATCATACAAGTGGAGATCTAGCAGACCTTGAATTTACCTGGCTTCCCTGTGTGAAGTAATCACTGACAAGTGATTAAGATATGGTGAAATGATTTTTCATAAAGTAAGGAAAAAATACAGCCTGAAGTATTTTGTTTTGTTTTGTTTTGGTTGGAAGAGCCTAAAACAGCTAGACTATAAAAGACTAGGAAATCAACATCAAGCATTGCATAGATCAGAAAATTCAGTTGAATATGATCTTTAGACCCATGAAGAATCACTGAGAAAAGGGGTTTTGTACCCAAAGTTATGGAATTTGTGAGTCAAATTAACACCCAAGTCAACTAACTCTTAGCCTAGACATCCTCAGGATATCTTTCAAATTTTCAATCAAGTAATTCAATTCAAGGAATTCAAGTAATTTCTGTTTTGTTTTGTTTTGTTTTGTTTTGTTTTGACAGAGAGAGAGAGATCACAAGTAGGCAGAGAGGCAGGCGGGGGGCGGGGGGAAGCAGGCTCCCTGCTGAGCAGAGAGCCCAATGTGGTGCTCCATCCCAGGACCGTGAGATCATGACCCGAGCCAAAAGTAGAGGCTTAACCCACTGAGCCACCCAGATGCCCCCATCATTTGTTTAATCTTGATATTGTAGCTTGCAAATTTGACTAAGAGAAATATGTCAATAAGAGAAATATGTCAAAATCTTCATATACAAACGAAACATTTGGGATTTTAACTATCTGAATTATGTGCAAAACTTCAGGAGCTGATAGAGGAAGGACCTACACTCAACTTGTCCACTGAATTGGTTGCATGAATGAGCCTGGAACAGATAATACAAAATTTACTTTCTATCTTCTTATTCTTTGGTCTATGCCAAAGTATCCAGTTAAAATTCATTTGATATTTTCTAATAATTTGCTAGAATATAATATTTCTTTTACAGAAGCATTCAATACTCACATAAAAAATAAATTATAAAAAAAAAAAAGAGGACATTGAGCAGACAAGTTTGTAGGCATTATGCAACCTCAAGGCAGGCAGAGGGCTTATATCTGTTAAGCTTTATTGGACACTAATTTCCAGGATTTCATTTCAGCTTACTGTGAACCCAATGGACCTGTTTGGGGAAGTCCTTACATAGTCTCTTTCCAAATGATGAAGATACTTAGTGAACATTGCGCTGCTTCCTTTTAAAAGTAAGGAGAAATGGGCACCTGGGTGGCTCAGTGGGTTAAAGCCTCTGCCTTCGGCTCAGGTCATGATCCCAGGGTCCTGGGATCGAGCCCCGAATCCGGCTCTCTGCTCGGCAGGGAGCCTGCCTCTCCCTCTCTCTGTGCCTGGCTCTCTGCCTACTTGTGATATCTGTCTGTCAAATAAATAAATAAAAATCTTTTAAAAAATTTTTTTAAAAGTAAGGAGAAAAAGACAAAATCCAGAGCTATTATGAGAATTGCATGGTGCTGAAAATAGACTGGAATTTCCACTTAGGCAGCTTAGGGATCATATTTAATTCTGTCTCTTAATAACTTTGCATCCTTAGGCGAGTTACTTTACTCTTAATTTCATCATTTGAAAATTGAGAACAATTATCTTGGAAACAAGTTTAGCAAGCTTAATATATATAATTTTTTTATGTTCAGACTTTATTTCAAAACCTATGCAATTGTATGTGTGGAATTTTAATTTCTAAGGAATAAAATTAAAATAACCTGAAGTTTTAGATTATTTATTATTACTGTTTTTGTTATTTATTATTTTTATATATCTTGCAGGTTAACACATAGATACAAGATTATAGAAAATGAGAGTCACATGTGACATTAAAAAGAAGATTTGGGTAATTTGCTTTGAATAACTTGAGGAAGCAATGTAACAGCAAAATAACCATACCTGCTTAGAAGCAGAAATATAACTTGAAAAGTTGATTGCTTTGCTTTTTAAAAATTTGCCAGTACCATCTCTTAACTGTGTTTGGGATAATTTGCTTATTCAGATATTCCCAGAAAATCACATATGGATTTGCATCATACCTGCTGAAATAATAGTCTGACAATCCTATATGGTAACCTGACATCATATATGATAAAATAATATAACTCTAGTCTGATTATCATCTGCAGAGTTTGTGAAAAGCTGCAAATGGACTGAGCTTTAGCATTCGGGGTCATGAACAGGAGGAGGGATTTTGAAACATTCTTTTCAAAGCACAACCTATCTGGTGAATAAGAATGTTTAATATACAGTAACAGATTTTCTAGAGAAATGAAATTTTAGGTCAAATTTCTGCTATATCAAATTTTGAAGAGTAACTTAAGAAGTGTGTGGAGTATTCTAATTTTACTTTATTGCCTCAGTTAGGAGAGACCAAAAACCAAATCCAGTTCATGTTTAGATTGTCTTTCCCCAAATTTCTGAATTAAACATGCCCATTTTTGCCCTGTGCTCATTCAGTATTGACATGCAAATCTCATAGCTGATATAATTATTGTTTTTCTCCCATTCCACAAAAAAATACATCTAGAAGAAATAAAATCTTTATTATGCAAACATATGCCAAAGGGAAAGAGTAAATATTTAAGTAAATAATACTTAAATATTAAGTAAATATTTAAGCATTTAAATATTAAGTCAGGGAGGTTTATTTTTTACCTTTTTTTTTACATAATTCCATTATAGTCTCTGCATACAGACAATGTGTATAATCACCAGATTTGCTGTTGGTTTAGACATGTTATAAACTGAGTGAAAACAGAGATATAAATCATTTTCATTTTTCCATTTTAAAGTGTACATATGACTTTTAAATTCCAAAAGTTCTACTTCAAGTTGTTTTCTTTCTTCAAATTCTCAAAAACCAGAGAAGTTAGACTCATCTGCACTTGAGCTGTTTGTACTCAACCATTCAGAAGATTGTTTTTGAAAATTACTTCATGTTTTAGGGATATTTCTGAAGCTTGTTCATCAATCTGCATGATTATCTCTGGTCTAAACATCCACAAACTAGTGTTTTACTAAACATTTACATGCATTCATACGTGTAAAATGTTTCTCTTTTAAAAAACGATAAAAACAGAAGCAAATAATACATTATGTGCTAATAAAAAAGATAAAAAACAAAAAATAAAACACAAGAAAAAATGATAAAAGCAGCATAAGCAAATGATCAAACTTCAAACATCACAATGCTTTATGTCAGTATAAAAGAACCCTCCCGCTTCCAGGAGTATTTTATTCTCTCTCGAAAGAGGCAACACAACAAAAAGCTTCTTGAATGGTATAAAAAAATGTGCATGTGTTTGTACACATGTCCATGCGTGTGCACTTTTTACTTGCAAAAAATCAAAGCATACTCTGCTCCTACGTTTAACTGATTTTTTATAGATATTAGCAAACTGGTTGCCAAAAAGCATACACTAATTAACACCTCTATAAGCAGCACACAGGGCATGCCTCTTCTTCCCTCTCATTCAGAACTATTTATGTTGAAATGTGTTTATACTTGTCAGTTGTTAAGTTAAATATTTTAAAAGTCACAATTACGTAATTATGAGAGTTCGACTCATTCTATAGGTTTATAAGCCATAGTTATTCTTACTTATTTTTTTATGTTGGGTTTGGGGCATTTTTTTATTAGTTTGTGTGTTCTCTATATATTAAAATAATTAAATGTTTGCCTACCATGTAAATTACATGCTGCAAGTGTTGTGTGGCTTTTATTTTCAGGTTTGTTAAGTGTTTGATATCCGTAGGTTGTATATTTTGATTTGTACAAACATATTGGTCTTTTTTTAATGCCTTCTACATTTTGGGTCTTAGTGATCTACAGTCTGGTGGTTACACAATGTCTGGTTTATCTATAGCAAAATCTCTCCTCTGAGGTCTGGCCTACATAGCTGACCTATAATTGAACTTTTTGGCTCATATATATTTAATATATGTTACCAAAGCTAATTTACTATTCCTCCCTAATTAGTTTTCCCCTGCATTGTCTTTCCCATCACCTCATGACATCATCGCCCAAGCCAGAAATAATAGAAATAATTATAAAACACCCTATTGCCCTTATTACCATGTTGAACCTGCCTACACATCCACCCATACACATACACACACACACACACACACACACACACACACACACTTACACACCCATGTCTGATGGCCATCCAGTACATACCAATGAAGCTTAAGTGATTGTTGAAATACAGAATCCTTTTCTACTGACTGGTGAATACCACATTCTTCAGTCTCCCAGATCCCATATCACCTGAGCTATCCCAGCCTCTCCTCTGGATCCACTCGTATCTTTTCCGCAGCAGTAGCTAATGTAATGTGCTAGCAAGGGGCCACCACCACCACACTCCAGTGCATCAACTCTAATTGGTCTGTGCCTACACCATACCGGGTGTTATGAGTTTTGATTATCACTGCTGTATAAGTCATACATACACACATGTGGAAGACTGCCTCGGCCAGTGGAAGTTGAGAAGATGTGGTACACTTCGCATCCCAGCAGAAACTTCAAGGGGAATCGCAAGATTCTGCCAGCTTTTGTGCTTCTGTCCTTTCTTGCTTCTGAAGAGGAGAGGCGAAGGATGAGATATGAAGAAAAGTATAGCTGGGAGGTTCTGAGACTAAAGGAAGGCTGTATTTAGTACATATGTGGAGGACAAGAATAGGAATTGAGGAAGATCACATCCCCTCTGCGTTGTCATGGCTATGGGACCCAGAATGGAAGACGCATGGAATACAACTGCAGTCTGAAGGCAAACCATAATTGATTTCTTGTGCAGCAAAGTTAGAGATACATCTAGCAATATAAATATAACTGTAATGCTTTCCCTATTTACATATATAGGCATAAAAATATATGTGTGCACACATATATCTGATTCTTTTCTAAAATGATTAGCACAGTGCCTTAAAAATAGGTCTATAAAAATACTTGTTGAATTAATGTATCCCAGTTAATACTGTCCATCTTATTTCAGATCTTCATCATCTTCTTTCTGGATATTGCAATGGACTCTTTGATAGTGGATGTGTCTCTGGTTTTATCCCCCTCCAATACATTCCCTATGTTCCTACCAGAGTCATCATACTAAACCACAAATACTTACAGTTACAATTACTTTACTCTGTCCTAGCTATAGGAAAGATCTAACTTATCCTTTCAGTGATATCGCAGAATTTAGGGACACCATAACAGGCCAAGATTTAATATGCCTCTGTCTCTTTATGCATATTTTCCTTCCCCATGCTCTTCATCTCACCTAAATGTAACTACATTGAGGGTAAAAGCTATGTTAAGCACACTCTAAATTCTCAATAGATATATGTTGCATTAACAAAAAAGTTATCTCTCATCTTCCTTAAGACCCATATCTAGTGTTTTTTGTCTATGAATATATTGCTGGTGGACCCATTGCTCTCTAAGTATAGCCACTGTGCTGGTGCCTACCTGGTGTAATCCCTCAGGCAGGATCCTCGTTGGTTCTTACTGTCACACTGCATCTATATGCCCAATACAGCTTTCCCTTTGGGGTGGGGGGAGTAGGTCCTTTTCAGCTGCTTTTGTCTTCATGTCTTCTGCTACCTTACCAGACATGCTAGCCTGTATCTTCATTAAGCGCTCTTCTGCTGGCTCACCAGTGTATTAGCAACTGTCTGCTTCTCATTTCCAGAAAAACAACTCTTCCTTAAATCTATGTCTTTTTCTAAATACTGTCTATGTTCTCTCTGCCCTTCTTAACTCAAACTTCTCAGAATAACACAATCTGTTATCTGTCTTCACATTCTACATTTCCTAGTCTCTTGCTTCCCTCAAAATGTGACTTGTGTTTCCAGAATGCTACTGAAATTGATTAAACCATGATCACCAATAAAACACTAATCAGCCATTTGTCAGCTTTTACCTAATCGAACATATTGGTGCAGCTAAAACTGAGGAGGTGGGTAAATTCTCTATGATCTAGGCCTTCCTGATCCTCCATACACTTCCTTACTCCCACACACACTCCTCCCACTCACCAACCCTTTCATTCCTTCTGCAAGAGTTCTCCTTCTTCCCACTCCTCATTTATGGTGATTGTCCCAGGGCTGACCCCATTCCCAGTGCTCTTTCTCTGGACATACCCTCCCTAGATGATTCCATTCACCTTTTGATTTCATGATTGTAAACCTCATGCCTGCTAATATACTCTACCACCCGCTGAAGGTCTCCATCAAACCTCAAAGTCAGAACCTACCCAAACTGAAATAGTCCATCTTCAACCGGCTGCTCTTCATTCAGATGACATCTTTATTAGTGGCAGTTTCATCCACTCAACTTAACTTTTCATCTTCAAAAAGTTCTGCCATCCAACTGGTAAACCAAAGTACCTCCTCAGTATTTTTCAAACCAGCCCTTCTCTCGTCATCCCTGGAACTTGGTTTAACCTTGTACAATGACTGTGTTTCTCTAGGAGCCACATTCCCTCCAATACACTAGCCACTAACGTGGCTTTTCTAAAACAAAACATGTGATAACATTTTCTAAAACAAAACGTGATAACATTACTTCCTTCCTTAAGAACTTTAAATAGTTCCTCACTTTTATAGATTAGATTTTAAGATCTACAAAACAACCTATTTCCCCTACATGAGCCAAATCCTTCACATCTCCAGCCTCATTTGCTGCCCCCTCATTGGTGAATAACTTCCCAAAAAACAAAAATGCTTGTAACTCCTCCCACATTCCCTGTATTTCTATGCCTCTGCCTTTACTTAGGTGGTACATCAGGTCTTGAAATTTCTCCTTCCTCTTCCTTCTGGTATCACTAAGAAAATTTTCTTTGACTCTTTCCTATACAAGGATAAGTTCCCCTTCTCTTTTCTCTCATAAGACCTCATGCATGTCTCTATTATTAATATATTTGATACATGATTTAATTTTTTATTTTTCTGTCCATCTTTCCCTATAGACTGCTTAATTACTTGATGTTATAAACTGTGTCTTATCTGTCTTTCTATTACAACACATGATATGTGGTGTAAATTCCAAAATATTAACTAAAGAAACAAATAATTAATTAAAAATCAATGAATAAATGAATGAAATGGATGAGTGA
>ML103012.1:9654-50142 GCA_003697995.1 Taxidea taxus jeffersonii
CCCCCCCCCCCCCCCCCCCCCGCTGTGCTTCCTTTGCCTGCTGGTAGTTGCTAGCCTTGCAGCCCTGGGCGAGTTACTCAACTGCCCTTTGGCCTGTTCCTTCATCTGCGAAATAGGGGTTAGTGACAGCACCTGCCTCGTAGGATGAAAGTTACATTTTTTTTAAAGATTTTATTTATTTATTTGACAGGCAGAGATCACAAGTAGGCAGAGGAGCAGGCAGAGAGAGGCAGGGGAAGCAGGCTCCCCGCTGAGCAGAGAGCCCAATGTGGGGCTTGATCCCAGGACCCGGGGATCATGACCTGAGCCCAAGGCAGAGGCTTTAACCCACTGAGCCACCCAAGCGCCCCTATTATTATTAAGTAGGTTCCGTACCCAATGCAGGGCTCAAACTCACAAACCTGAGATCAAGCCCTGAGCTGAAATTGAGTCTGACACTCACGGACTGAGTCACCATCAGGTACCCCTTCTTAGGATTGTTTTACATGTTAGCAATCATAAGAAATAGGGGATCTAGCCCAGAGCAGGTAGACCTAATTTTTTTTTCGTACTTACCCCCTTTCTGCATGGGGTACGGAGGTCCCTTCTTCAGTGTGAATCCCTAATTGCCCCAACCCCTGTTTGTCCTTTCCCTGTTCTATTCCCAGCAGTGCCCACAAATATGGACTGAAAAGGAAAGGCACGAACGAAGGCCTCTAGTGACCAGCCACTCTTGCACCTTGCTAAAGGAGACTTACAACACTGGATTCAATCAAAAGGGTTATTTTGAAAACTTTGTGGTAACTTCTGGTTAATGGTTTCACGGTTTTACTCTAATGGTGGTAACATAAGGTTGCCAAGTATTAACTTTTATGGCCTTGTCGCACCATTTTGAGACATGGCATTCTGATTTAGTTTAAGACTGGAACTTACTCTAACCTTTGTTGGTATGTGATATTTAACAGCATACCCCATATTGGTGTTAAAAACAGGTCCAGGGACTCAGCTGGTCAAGCATTCAACTCTCAGTTTCAGCTCAAGTCATGATCTCGGGTCATGGGATGGAGACCCGAGTTGGGCTCCATGCTCAGTGGAAAGTCTCCTTCTCTCCCTCTGCAAGCCCCCTATCCCTGCTCATGCACCTTCACTCTCTCCAAGCCAAATAAATAACATCTTAAAAAAAAAATGGGTCCAGTGAGGTTAAAACTATGCCAACTATAACTCAAATGTGCTCATTCTGGCACTGTTTATGAATTAAGAAATTAAAATCAACTGGCTTTTGAAAAGGTAGTGCTCAGTCCAAATTGGGCCAGATCGTTCCTAACCCCCAGGCTCTTAGTTAACACCACCATTTCCCACCAGACATGCGATGTGAGGGAGAATGAATGGTCTGAGGTCTGAGGCTCGTGAGATGGTAGCAGCGTGGTGACTCCTGCCACAATCTGGAAATTAAATGATCTGTGGGGATCATTCTGATTAGAACATGAATATAAAGCCATCCCCTGGTCACTCTGGACATCAGCAGTATTCTGAAAGTACTGCACACAATGTGACTTTCATGACCACATAAGGGAATCTTCCTTGTAATTATGCTCATGGGATTCTCCCACTTCTGAGCCTGGGCTGCAGCTGAGCACTGAGGCTCCAGTCACTGAGGGAATCTGGCGTTACCCAAAAGCAAGCAAGCCCTAAACTGAGAGTGCAAGAGATTTAGTGTTTTGTTTTTTTTTTTAAGGTTTTATTTATTTGACAGAGAGAGAAAGTGCACAAGTAGCGGGAGCAGCAGGCTACCCGATGAGCAGGGAGCTGGATGCAGGGCTTGATCCCAGGACTCTGGGATCATGACCCAAGCCAAAGGCAGATGATTAACTGATTGAGCCACCCAGGTGCCTGGAGACTTAGTGGTTTTATTTATATATTTTTAAAGATTTTATTTATTTTAGAGAGAGCAAAAGCTATCTCAGAGGCAGAGAGCAATGCAGACTCGCCGTGGAGCAGACAGCCCTACGCGTGGCTCTATCTCAGGACCCCAAGCTCATGACCCGTGCGGAAGGTAGACGCTCAACCGACTGAACCACCCAGGTGCCCTGACATTCAGTGGTTTAAAAATCTCCTGTAAAGCTGCCCCGGTTGGTAAGTCTGAATGTTACATATTACATATTAGTAAACATCAAGTAACACCACAAGTATTTAAAAAAAGGAAGTTTATTGGTCTTTAAATGGCTCAATTTTGCAAATAAACCAATTGGGTAGTGGCATCAGCCTAAGACATGTGATGCATCTTTGTCAGTTGGCTTCATAGCACCTCAGTACCCAGGAGAGGAAAGGTCTAAAGCAAAGTCACAATGTTAGTGGTTAGGACCCCTGGTTAAATGAGACTGCAATGAGTACACATGGAGATCGCTGGGCCCGCGGGGTGGGTGTTACATGGGTAACTTTAATTCTGCACACGGCATAGCCTATGAAAAATACGAAATGAAAGATGTACATCTCCAACCCTTTAAGGACAAATATTTAACAGGACAAGCCAGATGTAGTATCTAAAGAGCTGAGTTCCTAAAAAGCCTATTTTTGTTAACTTTACGTACACACCTGTTACTTGGAATTCCTGAACACATCTTGGACTTGTTAAAATTAGGACTGAGCCAAAAGAAAGACGAACTTTGTTGAATCAACTGTCTTAGCCCCATTCCGAAGAAGAAAACTCTGGACAGCAGTGTATTTCCTGTTGAAATTATGTTCCCACACGCATGCTAGAATTCTTCCAGGGGACGCACCACACAACGGTGACACAAGCTCATGTCTGGCCTGCGTTTGCCACACACGCTTTCTGCACTACACTCAGGGCTGACGGCCTGGTGTTAACATCAGGACAATGTGGCTCTGGTGTTCTTCTTGATGACTCCTGAGAACTCTCCCAGAGCCCAGCTGTCACCTCCTGAGCCCGGCTGGTCAGCACGCGCGCCTTCCCCAAGTGTTCCAGTGCAAAATGCGTTAGCTCTAACGACGTTCTTCCTGTGCCCTGTTCCAGAGAGACCAACAACTTAACACATGCTCACCACTTGCAGAAAGGGATTTCCAGGGACCGGCATTTTAAAGAAAAACAGGGATCACTGAAACGTGACTGCGCTGAATCCTCACAGTCTCAAGGTATCTTACAAGTATATGCTGGCCCTTCTTTGCAAACTACCTTACAGTTAGTCAAAAGTAATCGAGGTGCTCTGGAACCTTACTTTCAAGAACCAGAGTATGGCACACATTGTAAATTTGGACAGCTCCTAGCAGACGGTTATTTTTTTATGAATCTTCTATACAAAAGTTGTACTCCACACCAGGCAAATATTCTCTCACCAGGACACACGGGGCAATGGGCCCACGGGACCAGTGAGGATACACCCAGGATGATGTCACCGGGTATTTTTCGGTTTCTAAATTAAGGCATATTCAAAAATTTCCATGTACAAGTTTACACCACTTTTCCACGTTAATCACCAGGTAATTAATGCAGGTTCACAGATGAATCACTCCCAATTTAACTATATGCAACAATCATGCCAACAACTTTTCTTCTATATTTTGCATAACAATGGTTAAAAAAAAGTGGTACAGTTTAACTACCATGTTCACAATTGTCATTTTTCAAGGCAGTAGAAGACCAAGACATTTTAAAATGATATAAAATTTAAGCTTTATAATAAACCAGAGGAAGTAGCCTTTCCTCCCATCCCCCCCACCCCATCTCAGCTCTAACAGTTCCAGAAAGACTGCCCTCGAAACACAAGCCCACACGCTACATTCAGGACCGCAATAAATGTAGGCAATTATGAAAGAAGTTGAACTTTGCTTCTTGGTGAAGCCACATTAATTTCTTTTTTTAAGTGAATTTGACTTTCAGTGCAGTTCCAATTCATGCTTTTAGTGATACATAACAATTTCCAAATTGTTAAAGTAATTTCAGTCAATTGAGCCTTCGATGGCAATGCTTATAAATTATATTTATTAGTATGGTCAAGATAAGAAAGGAGTTTGGGCTTTGATTATAAAATGCAGCATCTTTCTCTGATTCTCTTGGCTAAACTTTTCCTCTTCTTTTTTCCATTCTTTTCTTTGCTGTCTTCCATCTTTCTGGCTCGAATTTCCCTCATCAGATCAAAAAATACCTAGAAGAAGAAAACAGGGTAAATAAAGCCAACAGATAACGTGAACTTGGTACTTCTTAGAACCACAGCAGTAAGCCTTGGGAATGAACTAAGAGTAACTACTTAAGTGCTCTTGTTTAGGGAGTACACGGGGAAGACAGCACAAAACCAAAGTCTCCTTCTCCAGGTATACTGAGAAAGCTGGGACATTTTCTGAGTTACACTTTTCGGTACAATTGTTCACATCATATAACCTAATCTTCCCATCCCAATTTTTAAGATAAAGAAGATAATAGCACTATAGATGACGGCAGCTCCAAAGGTAAAACTCAGTGGATTCTGTTTATACAATTAATGAATGTTCACCAATTCATATTTAAAGGTATTTTATGTTTAATAAAATTTATATATATATATATATTTTAAAGATTTTATTTATTTATTTGACAGACAGAGATCACAAGTAGGCAGAGAGGCAAGAAGAGAGAGAGAGGGAAGCAGGCTCCCTGCTGAGCAGAGAGCCCGATGTGGGGCTCGATCCCAGGACCCTGAGATCATGACCTGAGCCCAAAGCAGAGGCTTTAACCCACTGAGCCACCCAGGCGCCCCTAAAATTTGTATTTAATAAGTTGTTTTCAGCTCCATTTTGAGAAACAAAGCTGAGGAAAATGAGTGCTTCCTTTATCATTCTGATACCAGGTACTAAGAAAACAATTTTCTTTGTGGCAACATATTTGAGATTTTATCAATTCTGTCTTCTATCCAGAAACTGGCAAATGAGAGCTATTAGCACGATAACTAAAAAATTACTAGAACAACTCAAAGGTTAAATGTTGCTGACAAATGCCTGAGGGCAGACAGACAAGGGTCTAGAAGGACATGGGCTCACATCGTACATAAATAATTACAAGTATGCGTATGATGACCGGATGAAAAAATTTCAGGGTCTACACTCTAAAATTCTGAATTAAAAAAATTCAGTTATTACTTTGGTTTTATTTATTTTTCTCATAAGCATGAAATAAGAAGTGACACCACACCGACTTATTAAGAACTCAGCTGAATATAAAGATTTCAAAAATTCTAGTTGGTCCGTGCATTGCGAAGGTACTAAGTAAACAAATGTATGTTATGTAGTGGCCGGTGTGCCTCTAGCTCTCTGGAGGAAAGGCTAACTGAAAAAGCGAGGTGCTGTAAAAAGCTCAGGCAGAGAGCTACCTGCAGGAGTTATGTGGGCTTGCCTGCATTTGAAACAGAAACAATGAAAGGATAAACCAAACACTGCTATTATTTTCAGGATGAAGGGAACAGTGGACACAGGACAGTGAGGCATCTGTGAATATACTTCATGGCACAACTTCTACTTTGGAACGGTAAATGTTTTACATATTAAAAAATAGAATTAAAGGGGTGCCTGGGTGGCTCAGTGGGTTAAAGCCTCTGCCTTAGGCTCAGGTCATGATCCCAGGGTCCTGGGATCGAGCCCCGCATTGGGCTCTCTGCCTGCCTCTCTGCCTGCTTGTGCTCTGTCAAATAAAGAAATAAAAATCTTTAAAAAAAATGGAATTAAACACAAAAAAGCAGCTGCTGAAAACTGAAAATCAAACTAAAACACTTTAAGGCGAGCTACACAAAGAGTTGGTGACATAATCATACAGAGGAGAGAATTCAAGAGACTTTAAAACACAGCATACATAATATATATCTCAGAATAGAAGCTAAGAATAAAAATAAAAACAAAACCTCAACAAATAAAAAACAAGACAAATCTTGAACTTCACTTTGTAATTTAGCTGTTCACAGTAACAGTGGCATTGCTGTCTTGGAACAATCTTATACAATAGGTTGCAGGACAGTGTAAGAGAGCAATCATGCCAATGCAGGTTAAGAACCAAGACTTCCAGTGTAAGAGAGAAGATATGAACATAAAGTCAAAGAGGCAGAGAGTCCTGAATGCTACAAGTGAATTAGAAGTAACAGTATGATCTCATGATTTGTTTTCTTTTACTACATATTTCCCAGCACTTCAAGGAAGGCCATGAAGCAACGACAAGGCAACAGTGGTGAGCACATTCGTCCTCAGGCTATGGCTGCTAAATACCATTCCTCCCAGGGGAATGGTGTTCCTTAGATAAATGGCTGATCCCTGATCTGGAGAGAGAAACAGAAAGTAAGTCAGAAGGCAAGGAAGCTATTAAAAAAAAAAAAAAGGCAAGGAAATGACTAGAGACTAATGGCTTAAGTCAAATGGACACAGGACCAACACACAAAGGGGTGCAAATGGTTAGAACAGGGAAAAACTGAGCAAAGAAAACCCACAGAGAATGCAGGAGACTGAAACAGAGACAGAGACGCCAGGGGTCTCTGTCCCCACTTGCTGCACCTTGGCTTCCCTGGGGTGATTTCGGAACGCCTACCCTTCGAGTCCACAGCTGGCCCGCCGAGGCAGGAAGCTTCCAAACTAGCTGCATGTAACATCAGACCCCCTGCAGCCTTCTGATGCAGATATATCACTCTGGAATGCATTTCAGAAGGTTTAATTTTTTTTTTTTTTTAAGAAGGCTCTATGCCCAGCATGGAACCCAAAGTGGTGCTTGATCTCACGACCCTGAAATCATGATGTGAGGAAAGTCAAGAGGTGGACGCTCAACTGATTATGCCACCCAGGTGCCCCATTATAAATTTTAGAAAGCAAACTACAGAAATGCATGATCTACATACAGAGAAATACCACATATGTATGTGTGTGTGTGTGTACAGTATATACAGACACTATGTATATATTGTATATATATACTACATATACATTATGTGTATATACATAAATATACTATATATACACTGTAAAAATCCTACGTATACAGGGAAAACATAAGCAAACACAAGTCTTCCCTTAGACTCTATACACTGGTCTTTAAATGCAGATAAACATCTGGAAAGATACCTGAGTTGGCAGTGGTTACCTCACAGGAAGGGGAATGAAGTGGAATCTGGGTGAAGAGTGACTCCCTTTTTCTCCTTACTACAAATTTTTTTCTTTTTTTTTTTTAAAGATTTTATTTACTTATTTGTCAGAGAGAGTGAGCACAGGCAGACAGAGTGGCAGGCAGAGGCAGAGAGAGAAGCAGGCTCCCTGCCGAGCAAGGAGCCTGATGCGGTACTCGATCCCAGGACGCTGGGATCATGACCTGAGCTGAAGGCAGCCGCTTAACCAACTGAGCCACCCAGGCGTCCCCAAATTTTTCTTTATACAGTAAGCATATGTCCATGTTTTTAATGGGAAAAAAAATTAAAAACACAGTACATTTCTACTAAAATTCTCTCCCCAACATAAAATTGGCTCTCTTCATGTAATAAGTCATACTCTCCGTTTTGACATCTACTTGCTCAACCTCTTCCCATTCCTCCAAGATATTCCTTAAAAATTAGGAGCAACCTCGGAGTTACGCTTGAAGAGTGAAAGCGTTTAGCCAGAAGGCCGCTAACAAGGTCATGAAGACGAACCAGCATGCAGGGAGTCCGTGAGCAGGATTGCCAGGAGTCCTCTGTGCCAGGCGTGGCCTCTGTGATGGGCGAGGCCCCTGCTTGACTACTCAGATGGTCATGAAGCTTTTCACAGGGTGGATTCAAAATCTGCCTCTTTGAAACTTCTTTGCAACGGTCTATGTGGAAGCCAGAGAAGGGCACAGCATGAGCCCTTAATGTCTTGTAGGGGAGCTAGGATTTGTCTCCTATGACAAAACAAGATACTTCCCAATATAATAGGAGGAGACAGTGTTAACTCACGACCCCAGAAAACCTGTACGTGGCTCCTACAGAGGGTGACATACCCTGGGGGATACCTCAGGGATTCCAACCATCCTGTGGAGTAAAAGAGCGAGATGATGTGGGCACCAGGGCCGGCCACACCCAGGGCCAGCAGCTGCCATCACAGGCCTTCTGAACTTGACTCAGGTATGTAATCTCTCCACATCTCAGTTTCCTCATCTCAAAAGTGAGCATGAAAAGAGTACTTCTGCTTTACTGAGTTAAAGATGCATGGCTAGTGCTGGCCACAGTGCCTGTGTCTTACAAACACTACTGAATGAGCTTTTAACTATTAACATCATTTCCTCAGCAAGAAACCAAGTATCACCTAATTCTAGAAACTGAGTAAGTTGCAGCAGCACACGCAAATGAGAGCAGTTAGTGGGCACTTCTACCTTGGTTTACAAGCCGCCACATTTAATCTCATTTTGCTCTGGAGAGGTGCTCTGGAGCGGTGACCATTGACTACAGACCACATGTTCCCACGCCGGCCACAGCAATACTCCCTGTGTTCTCCCAGCATCTTGCCACTCTCCATCAAGAGGGAGTGGATTCCCCTCCCTCCTGACCTGGGCTGGGACTTCGGGACTACTTTGGCCAAGAGAACGGAGTCTAAATAAGGCCATGTAACTTCCGTGGCCAGGTCAGAGAAGGTGATGTGGTTTCTTCCTGGTTCTTTTCCTCTTGTGACGCTGGCCCTTGGCACTTCCCCTGCCTCCCTGCTGGAAGAAAGCCTGATGCAGGACACCTGGAAGAGGTCACATGGTGAGGAACCAAGGCGTCCCTGGACAACAGCCAGTATCGACTGAATGAATCAGACATGTGTGAATGGTCTTTAGAACCTAAGCCGAGCTGCTTCCAGTTTCCAGACTTGAAGCTTTTCAGTGGAGGCAGCAGACACTGGAGCAGAGACAAGCCATCTCCCCCATGAGCTGTCCAGATTCTTGGCCCAGAGATTCCATGAGCATAAGAAATGGTTTTCACCCATAAATTTTGGGGGTACAGTTTGTGTTACACAGCCAGAGTAAGCCCTACCCCTTGACCTTTCTTTCTTTGACAATACATGCATATGGCAAAAAAAATTCACACCAGCAGATGACAACACAGGAATTGTTAGAATGACAGCTTTGTGGCTTGGATGGTTACTGGTCACCTCCTCTCCCCACTCTCCTCAGTTTAAATAGGTTTTAGAGTGTGCTCTACAACCCGTTCAAGACATCAATTAGGAGGAACCCCAAAACATACATAATGATAATATTCAATGTTGCCTCTCAAAACTCCAAAAACATTGAACTTTAAAACATACTTTCATTACTAGTTTAAATACATTTGCCCTAGCTTTAGAGAAAACTGGTATACTAAGTAGAAATCTTGTAACACTCATTTCGTACGGATATCTTGGGCCTATGGGAATCTGACCATGTGACCAAAAAAACCTAATTGGCTTAAGACAGTATAATGACATTGCCATCAGGCCCACAGTAACTGAACAGAACGAATCTCTAATTTTTATTTTTTTAAGAATTCCTAATTTTTTTTTAACTTAATGATTTCTGGATCACCATTATAAATCTACAGGCACAAGCAGACCAGTTCACTAAAACTTGAGGCCACTTAGAAGTGGTGTTACTTGATGTGTGGTCCCCTGGGCCACAGTCTGCACTGCAGGGGAGCTTAGTGGAAATGCAAATTCTCAGGTTCAACCCACAGCAAACGAATCAAAATCTCTGGGGGTCAGACCCAGGGATCTGTGTTCATGAAGTTTCACAGACGATTCTGCCCATTAGAGTTTAAGAGGGACTTGGTAGAGCCTAGATGCTTGGTGGCTGGCAAAGGCCTCACGTGGGGACTCAAGGAGCCCATGCCTCAGCCCAGGTGGTGGCCCTCCTGAACACTGAAGATGTGGGTCTCCGGCAGCAGGATGAAATAATGCACCTGGGCCAACTCCTAGAAAGGAGGGAAGGGTGGTCCTCACCTGGACTCAGGGAAGGGCCACCTGAACAAAGGGGGAAGATACAGAAAATGGCAGAGAGGGAAAAAGAGGTTGAGGGTGGGGAGCGTAAAGGACGCAGTAAAAGATTTCAAAGTCCTCTCATCTTCGGCTCCTTTGTCTTGGGAGGGAACCTACGTGGGGCTGGGCAGGTGTCAGCTCAGAGGACTTACGCCATGCCTTCTAAACCACCCAGCCCATCAGGATAAGAAAAAATAAAAATTTAAAAAGGGCAGGGATTCAGGTCAGAAATCCCGTCAGTGCTAGAAAAAAAAGTGGTATCTGGTGTTTCGTGTTTCAGTGTCTCTTGGGAACCTGAGGACAAGGTGAAGTAAGAAATTCCTAACAGGCTGTGCTTGAGCATTCAGGGTGGATAAAAATCAGCACATAGTAAATCACTACCTGCAAGTGTCACAAATCTCTAGACAAAATGGAGCTGAGTTAGAGTGAATCAACTTGTTAACACGATGTAGCCATAAGGAGGGCTGCCCTTTACCTTGTCAACATTAGCTCGAGTTTTAGCAGATGTTTCCACATAGTTAACATTCCACTGGTCGGCTCTGGTTTTTGCCTCTTCTACGGAAACCTGCCTTTTATCTTCTAAATCTGATTTGTTACCAACCAGCAGAAATGGAACGTTCTCATCTTCTTTTACTCTTAAAATCTGCTCCCTGGATAAGAGGAAATGAGAAAGAAATATTAATATTATCCCCGTGTGTCTGACCAACAAAATAACAAACACCAGCTGCAATGAGCATTTATTCACAGGATTCTTTACAATAACAATAAGCTCATTCCTTGCATGATGGGAACCGAGCATCACATCCTCCTTATTTTTTCATCAATCACTTGCATTACATACTCACTTGGATGAAGGAAGAATACGCCAGAAAAGGGAGTATAAAATGGCAGCGGAGGTACAAAATGGAAGTGTCAGGAGCAACTTCCTCCTTTTCCTGCTATTTAAAAATAAACTTTTACGAGAAGGGTGGTTTTAGATGTGCAGAGAAGTTGTGAAGACAGTACAGAGTTCCCGTACTCTCTGCACCCAGTTTCCCCTACTGGTAACATCTTACGCTGGTGTGTGCATTTACCACAACTAATAAGCCAATCTTGATCTGTCTTTATTAACTGAAGTCCAAATTTCATTCAGATATCCTTCATTTTTACCTAATGTCCTCTCCTTAGAGTGGCTCTGATAGTTCCCAGCTTGCTTTGTTTTTGATGACCCTGACAATTCTGAGGCTTGCTGGTCAGCTCATTTGTAGAAAATCTCTCAACTGATTTGTCTGATGTTTTTCTTGTGTGATTAAACTGGGGTCATGGGATTTGGGGAGGAGGACCACAGAGAGAGAGAGTGCCATTCTTACTCTTATTACCTCATATCAATGGTCCCATTACATGTTTTTAAAAGCCCCACCCAGGCCAGACATCTCCTGAATACAGATTTTGTGTTCAGAGGTAAGTTATATGCCATCACCAATTTTAAAGGTATGATGGCTCTCTGTTCCCCCTAATCACTTGACTCTGAGCAATGAGTACTTCTCTGCCTCGGTCTCCTCGTGTATAAAATGAGGCTAACAACGGAACAGTTGCTCGGAGGATGAAATATAAAGTGTTTACAATTGGGTCTGACACACAGGAAATGTTCAACAAATGCTAGCTGTTCTTTTTTTTTTTTTTTTTTAAAGATTTTATTTATTTATTTGACAGACAGAGATCCCAAGCAGGCAGAGAGAGAGGAAGGGAAGCAGGCTCCCTGCTGAGCAGAGAGCCCGATGCGGGGCTTGATCCCAGAACCCTAGGATCATGACCTGAGCCGAAGGCAGAGGCCTTAACCCACTGAGCCACCCAGGCACCCCCAAATGCGAGCTGTTCTTAATGATTACTAGTACTCTACTGGAGAAAGAAGTTTTCTTCTAAAATCATCATTGTCCTGCTACACTACTGATGCCTCTCCTTTGAAACAAGGAGACACTGAAACTATGGGAATGATATTTTAGACTAAAAGAAAATGAGAAAATTAAAGGGGTGATTAGAATGGCAGGTCAGCTGAGGACACTGACTTTACAGGGATCTATCATGATGTTTGAGATGGAACAGGAATCTTGGACAAGTCTTAATCTCAGATTTGTCTACACTGTGCTTCCTCAGCAGTGTCGCCTGCATACCACTGTAAGCCATTTACTGAGTGTTCTCCACGGGCCACGGGTTTTCAGTGCCACTAACTGCACACATTACGTTATGCACCGCAGAGAAAAAGCTGTTGCCACTTACAACTGTAAGCTGTCCTCCTACAGGACATGGCCCTGATTTTGAGAGATGATAAAATGCAAAAATGTTTGTCTTCGAGTCTATGAAATTCGCTAGTACCTAGCGCATGTTGTTGATGCTCAGAGCAGTGCCTGGTGTGTGGTAAGCGCTGTGTGAGCACTAGGCAGGGTTATTTTTAGTATTCCTTCATTCACCTGATTGTCGATGTTGTCAACACCCGAGCAGACTCAGTGTATGCAGGCAGTTCTCTGGACCCTAATTCCTAGTTTCTAGCATGAACAGATTCTGGACTACACAGTCACTTCCATCTTTCGAGGATCTGTACTTACCTTAACCACCCTACTGAGGAAGGAATGAGGTCACTGGGGCATAGTTAACTGGGGAACACATGCTGAGCTGTATAGGACTGGAGGGCTGGATGTTTCCCACCACACATGCGACCTCTTGCAAGGAGCGCATCCACACTCACCATTACTACTGTCACATCTCTGATTTGCTTGTGAAGAGGATACTGGCCTGCCATCATCTTTTTCCCATAACAGCAAATGTGCTGGTACCTTCTTAGCCAGCTTCCTTTGTGATCGACAGCCTCAACTAAGATGTTCACAACAACGGACTTACCACCTGTCTCACTAACCAGCAGAGACTGACACTGGTTTTCAGGACTCTGGTACTTCCTGTTGTATGTGTATATGTATATACAGTCATTAGTTTATTTCTTAATAAACACCTACTAAGGCACTCTGAGTCTCTGCTTCAGGAAGACCAACAGAGAAAGTGCAGTGATAGCATTAATCAGTGCTTTCAGAAGTGGCCACGGAAAGCCTGGACTTACTGGGATCAGGGGTGAGAGGACAATATTCCTGAGAGTTAGTTGGTTTGAATGAGCTACTTTCCTGGATGTCAGAGAAAGGCAATGCTATGTCTACAATCTTCAGACACATTTTACTTAAATAGAGTGTTAGAGGCTGTTATAGAATTTTGGAATAGCAAAGTACCTTCACAAATTGGTCCAATTTCTTCATTTTTGACATAAGAAAAGTGAGAACCAAAAAAAAAAAAGAAAGAAAGAAAGAGAGAGAGAGGGAGAGAGGGAGAGGGAGACAGAGTTTCCTACTACTTCTACCAAACGTTTACTAAGCAGGCCCTATATGATACATGCCAGGAACCGTGCCAAATATGGGCACCAGGGATACTCTGACAGGTGACAAATGGGTCCTGCTCTCAAGAGTTTTCCTTTCCTTGGGAAAAACACAGGCATGTCAAGAACTTTACCACATACAAAACTCCTTCCTTAGAGAATCCAACAAAGTTAACTTTATAAATAAATCTGCATTTTATTTCTTTATTTATTTGAGAGTGAGAGAGTGCACAAGCAGGGGGAGCAGCAGGCGGAGGGAGAAGCAAGTTCCCCATGAGCAGGGAGCCCGATTGCAGGGCTCGATCCCAGGACCCCGGGATCATGGCCTGAGCAGAAGTCAGACACTTAACCAGTTGAGCCACCCAGGCGCCCCATAAATCTGCATTTTAAAAGTTTCTCAATGACATGTTTTTTTTCAAAGAATGCTCTCTTAGATTCCTTTAAGTTCTTGACACTTTCAAGTGTACATGAAAAGCAAGCTTTATATAGGCCTAGGTATATAGACCCAGGTTCAGTTTTTGCTCAACCCCTGGAAAACTTTCCTCATCAGTGGAAATCCTTCTTATCCTTCAGGCTCAGCTATTTCGTGAAGGCCTCTGGGCTTCTCTCCTCTCCTGGGTCCCTGTAATGATCACTGCCCACATCTCCTACTTTGTTACCACCTTGCTCTTGGTTTCACCCCTTTTTCAACTAGGCTGTATGAATCTTGAAAATAGAGGCGTGTTTCTTTTGTGTCCCTCACACCAAGGCAAACTCATAACACAGAAATAAAAAATATATAATTAAAGAATACTTTTGGGGGCACCTGGGTGCCTCGGTGGGTTGAGTGTCTTGTTGGTTTCGGCTTAGGTCATGACCCTGGGGTGGTGGGACTGAGCCCTGCATCTGACTCCACACTGAGTGCGGAGTCTGCTTGGGATCTCTCCCTCTCTCCACTCACTCTCTCTCTTAAATAAATAAATAAATAAAATCTTTACCCCCCCTCAAAAGAATACTTTTGATTATGCACGTAGGATACGAGACTACTCAGGAACTTATTTATGCTATATGTCTCTTAGAACTTCTCTCCCCTTCACCAGCCAGCCCCTCACAAACCAAACGGATGACAGATTTTGATTAAGCAACTAGTAAATAAGATATAAAAAATATATAACACAACCTCATGTGCCAATCTATAGTATTTTTATTTCTATTAAAAAAATCAGTGTGTGCTTTCTGGCATCTGTGTCATGAGAAGGATGGTGATGAGCCCGCTGAGCATTACACAGGCGCGGGACACTGGTGACCAGCACTGAAAGATTTAAAATCTGGGACAGAGCTCCACGATATGAGCCAATGTCAACTATGATGGCGGCAACAATATTCTACTCCAGAGAGAAATGCTTCAGGAACAGATACTAAGGCTGTCACAACGTCGTGCCCCAGTGCAGGCAGCACAGGGACAGAGGTAAGACAGCAGCAAGGTGTATGCGGTATCTGAGTGTCAGTACACTGGGGACGGAGTCATAGACTGTCATCAAAGAGGGAGTAAACATGATCACATGCGGAGTGAAAGACTAACAAATAACCACCTCTAGTCGGAGGAAGACACTACTGTGCACCAAGTCAGTGCGAAGGCCACAGTCCCCGCCATACCTGAAGTCAGCTGTGGCTGCAAAGGATTCCATTTCTGTAATAGAGAAGACACAGAGGAAACCCTCCCCGCTTCGAAAGTAGTTGTCTCTAATTGCAGCATAGTCCTCCTGCCCAGCTGTGTCCAAGATATCGATCTGCACCTCCTCCCCATCCAGCACTACCTTCTTCCGGTAGCTGTCCGCTTTGGTAGGCTCATAGTCCTCCACGAACTAGAAAAGATGAGATACAGATTCATGCCAAGTTGCCAGAACAGTACAGAGAGGTTCCATGCACTCTTCCTTCCATGTTCCTCAATGGTTAGCACTACATTAATTTACATTTTCATTTTAGATAATTCAGTGGCTTCTACTTTTGCAAGAAGCAAGGGTTGAAGGAGTAAGCTAGACTGTTTACAGCTTGACAACTAGGCCTTTTTCTTCCTGAAAACACCATACCTGCAAAAAACGATTATACATCTGTTTAATCAAATATATAAAAACTCCTTTTGATGTGACTCACTTTCATGCCAGAATCATGGCATGAAAGTGAGTAAACTTGAAAGTGAGTCAATACTGAGGTGAGCACTGAAAGCTGCTATGAGATTTCTTCTCTAAAACGAACCAAGTCAATAAAGTGGCTTTTACTACTCAGTATAATGGCAAATCACAGACTTTGAGATTGTTCTCTAAATGTCTGCTTTTTAAAATAATACAATTAAAAAAAAATACAATTAAACAACTTTCCGTTCCCACATCTATCTTCAACTCTGTAAATCTCACCTTGGTATTTCTGATCAGTGTATCACTGTTAGCATGTGTCTATGTATACATACATACTTTTGAAGGTTTTTTTTTATTAGCTCCTATAAATATTTTCATTACCTGATATTTTCTTATTTATTTTCTCAATGTCTATATCCCCCTATGAGAATATAACCGTGAGAGTAGGGACCTTGACTATTCTACTCATCACTGTAGCTTCCAGAGCTTAGAACAGTGCCTGGTACACGGAGGATACTCAATACATAATTATTTAAAAAAATGAGCACAGTGTATTTGTAACTATAAAGGCTACAGAACATTCCACATTTTCATGCTTATTTTTATAAGTATTCAGTATTTATGAAGATTTAACTATAAATATTCAGATATCATATCAGATACCACTGTGAATATTAATATTATTGAATACTAAGTGAAAGCTTACCCATTTATCAAATGTCAGGTATGTGACTAGTTCTACCTTTGACCTCCTCCTTACTGTTAAGAAGGGGCTGGATTTAGGGATTAGTTTGTAAGACTAGCTATTAAAATGAATAGTATGGAAAGGAGATTGAACAGATAAATCAGCAATTTCAAATTCTCTGTTATGGTCCCCAATAAGTAAAACAAGAGCTGGATTTAAGCTGTTTGTGGGTGTGACAGATGCTGATGAGCAGGCAACTGGGGGGTAAGGACCTGCAGGGTCTGCTGTTAGAGGAGACCAGGCTTCAGGCTCCGTTACTCACTGGAGATCACTCCTCTGGGGCAGGTTGAGAAACCTCTCTGAGGTTCTGTTTTCTCATCTGTAAAATGGGGATACTACCATACCGTGCAGGCTTGTTATGAGGATTAAGTAAGAAAGAGAAACCATATAACCTTGCTGCTCTGGAAGGAAGAGTTGAGGATAAACGCTTAAACTGGATTTTCAACTCTTAAATCATTTAGGCTTGATAAGAATCTTCTGGGGTAAGAATATACTGGTGTATGTGGGCTGAGACCTTAACTCTGGGGCAGTCAAGTCTGATATACATAGAGGCACACAAATCTGTAGCCTTCTCGGAATTATGTTTTAGGGATACAGCCTTTACCTAATGGTGAGTGTAGCGCCATGCCAGATACTGCAACTATTATTAGAATTATTTTGTTAGTATTACTATTAATATCACAGGCACCTTATTATGTCAACTTTAAGTCTCAATTAGGTACTATATCTTACCAGTTCCATTAATTCAAGATGGAAACCTCCATAAAACACTTAAAACGAAAAAGCCAAAGTTAGATTGCTTAAAATTAGGTACTGCTTCCAGGTTTGCTTTGTTTTTAATTGTAACGTTTTTAAGGGATCTTGAGTTATTGACTTGTTAAATCAAGATGTGTATAAATGTTGGCTGTGAACTGAAAAATGGGGAAAAAAAAAAGTCTAGTAGCTTTCAAGGATTCAGGAATATCTAAAATAGCACCAAAACGAAGCCATAGAAATCCTCTCTGAAAACCCAAAGTTTGCTATCCATTATAAAATGGGCACTCACCTCATCATACATGAACTGTAGGGTCAGAGCAGACTTGCCCACACCACCACTGCCCACCATGATGACTTTGTGAAGGGCCAAAGAATTCTGACCCTTGGGCTTGTTTGCAGCCATCTTGTGTCACAGAGTTTGCAGCAAAGGCGTAAGAAGAATCTAGAAAGGATGAAAAAAATAAGTACCGTTCAGTACATTCTTCTTCAGAATTGCAAGTGTAGGGAGGAGATATGGTGTCCTTGGGCTTCAAGATACTAGTTTTCGTTTTCATGAAATCACTGTGGTGATTTGAAACAGATGGCATATGAAGTATGCTCATTTCGAGGAAGAAGCACTTATCAGAGAACACCATGACCATACAACAAGTATATGAGTCAAGGGCATTTCTTCTAGAACAGCTCGTTTTCAGTAATGAGCTGTGACCCACAATGAAAATTTCCCAGTGCAACCACATGCTTACAATGATGGGAGTACTGCAGGTATTAGAGCATAATCACAGATCATGAAAACACGCCAAACAATCACTTTGTTCTCGTGTTAACCTTTACTGACAATAATTAGAGAGATGTTTCTTCTAATTCTAGTAAGAAACAACTGACTCCCCTCCCACTCCGCCTGCAAGAAAAAAAAAAGGTGCCGACTGAAAGGCTTACTCCCTGTCAGTTTATAAATGAAGGAATCTCATCCCAGTAACTTGGTAGCAGAATTACAGATAGACTCTGATACTGTGTATCATACCTCCCAATGGACATCATGGAGTAGATGTAATTTACACAGCTGGATCCAGCGTGACCCGGCTTTCTCCAGAACACGTATTTGTGTACTACCTGTCCGTCTGTGCTCAGCGTGAGAGGACCAGGTTCTTCCAGAAGCTGGCTGCTGCTCTGTGCTAGTGGCACCCAGTACCCAGCCTTAGAAAAAGAGGCTATGAGGTCACAACCAACAGCCCGTGTGCAGCCTAAGCCGGAAGCCTTTTTGTTTCTCATGTTTCCAGGGGGCTGCAGCTACCCTTCTTTCTCAGCATCCTCTGACTGCTTTTGGTCACCGTTTGGCTTTCCAAAATTGCAGCTTGCAGGGCCACACCTCCTCCTGCCTGCCTTCCCGTTCTGTGCCAGTGTCTCCCAGCTCGGCTGCACCAGACCCCCACTGGCCTTCCTCAGTTCTTCAGGTGTCCTGGCCCTTGCCATGCAGTATCCTGCGTCTGGCATCCTCTCATTTCAGTTGGCTAAGACTTCTCAGTTTGGGGTCTCAGCCTTACTGAAACTCTCAGCCTCACTTACTTAGGCTCTCCCCTGCCCTGTGTTCTCCTACAGCATCTGATGATACTTTCCCTCATAATCATTATTCCAGGTTGAAACTGCCTGAATGTGTTAGCTGCTTCTTCAGAGTCTTCTTCCCTAATACACCAGAAACAACCTGAGTGCAGGGAGCCACGTCTACCTGCCTTACTCTACGCCTGACGTGAGTAACACAATTTGGCAAAGTCAGCCATTTGGTACAAACATGACATGTTGAATGAACAAATGTATGTTTTCAGACTTGTCAGTCTGATTTAGACGGTACTGGTATAAAGTGGTCATTGCTACTAGAGATCCGACCACAAGTCTGGGCAAGGCCAGTCTGCTGGGGGTCTGTGCCTCACCCACTGGCTTACAGGCACCCAAAAGTTGGGCAATTCTCAGCTGTACCCAGAAATCACACCCTTATGACTATTTGTCCAAACAGAAAAGTCTTTTTTCCCTTCCCTTCCCTTCTTTTCCCTTCCCTTTTTTCTTTTCTTTCAAGATTTATTTATTTATTGTATAGAGACAGAGGGAGAAAGAAAGAGTACGCAAGTGAGTGGGGAGGAGGGGCAGAAGGAGAGACTCCCTGCTGAGTGCAGAACCCCACAAGGGGCTCAGTCTCAGAACCCCACAAGGGGCTCAGTCTCAGAACCCATGAGGTCATGACCTGAGCCAAAACCAAGAGTCCCACACTTGAGCCACCCAGGAGCCTCCTCAAACAGAAAAGTCTTAAGGAAAAAAAACCCATAACCTCCCATAATCTTACTATCCATTTAACAACATGAACATGTTGTACTTTGAGAACACGTTGTATGGAGCATAACTTGAGCTGACACTACGTATGCAGTTTCTGATCCTGCTTAAGAAACATTTTAGCAGAAGCAGCTTGCACCGCAAAGTGTCCTGTAAAGAATCTATACTTGGAGGCTAGCAATTGGATCAACTCAACAAACAAGAATTGAGACCCCCATTTTCCTGGGTACCAAGGACATGATCATTAGAGTGAATGACTACCATTCCTCAGAAATAGTGAAAAATAACAGCATATTGCAGATAAGGAACTAAAAGCCTGAAGTCTTCCCAGCCTATGCAGCTTAGGGAACACAATGCTGCTGGTGTTCCTAGATGAATCAGGAAATGACTTCTCACCATTATGATCCTTACTTGCTGGTAGCTGTAATCACTTCATGACTATGTAACTACTGTCTTATTTTTAAAACAGTAACTACTGTCTTATTTTTAAAACAGTTAAGTATACTTTACGAGCTGTGTGTGTTTTGAAAGCAAACATTTAGCAGCTGTAGCAACTGGGTTAGAACACTTTTCCTTCCAGAGCAATTTAAAATACTTTTTAAATATTTGCAATTACAAATTACAAAAAATGTAATTTAAATGGCTACATTGCATTTATTTCAAATATACACATATATAAAATTTAAATATTGTAAAATATTGTGATTTAGATGTAAAAAATTCAGATTCCTAAAGACATTCTTCCAAAGTACAACTGGTCCCTAATAACTAGGAGCTGCATGTCCCATACGTTCAAGAGGCTACGCAGGATAAGAAGCTTCCACCAAGGAGACACTCTTCTCTCCCCAGTTCAAAAACTTGGCACTCCACAATTTAGCTCCCAATCCCTAGTCCAGATGTTGCTTTGATGGTAAAAAGCCCTTGCCTACCTAGAACTTATAACAAACACATACATAAATAAGAAAATTCCATAGTGCTGAGTGCAATAAAGAAGATGTGGGGCACGGGGCTGAAGAGGAGGGAACAGGCTAGTTTAATCAGGACAGTCAAGGATGACTCCTTTGAGGAGGTGGCATTTGAGCCGAGACCTGAATTTTATGACAGAACCAGGCAGCTCTGAGGGAAGAGCATTCCAGACAAATGACAAGTGCAAAGACCTAAAATGGGAGAGTTTGGCATGTTTTAGGGACCAAGTGAAGTCCAGAATGGATGGAGCCTATGGAGTAAAAGTGGGGAGAGTAACAGTAGGTGAGACCGAGAGGTATAAGAGGCCAATGACAAAAAGCCTTGAAGGCCATGGAAAAGTGTTGGAGTTTACTTTTAATTGTAATGGGAAGTCCTGGAGAGTTTTTCAGCAAGACAGTGACATAACTTCACTTCTATCTTTAAAAAGACCAGCCTGGCTGGTGTGTGCAGAGTGGCTGGTAGAGGTGCAAGAGTGGAGAGCACAGAGGCTGTCTCATCGTCCGTGCAAGAGAGGTCGGAGGCTCGGCCTACGGCAGCTGCAGCCCAACTGGTAATACTACTTGTCCCCCTAACTAGTACTCGCATAACTATTAATACTATCTATACTGGGGACAACAATGACAAATCTTTACTGAGCACTCACTAGCGCCAGGCACTGCTCAGAGCACCTCAGACGCATCGATTCAGTTGGGTACCATGGGTTATGAATGAACAGTCCTGTGAGATGTGCACCATCTTAATTTCATCCAGGAATCTGGATCACAGAACTTGACTTGCTTAAGGCCGAGTCAGGACTCAAACTGAGGCAACCTGGCTCTCCCAACTACTATGCTATGTGGCTTACTTCTGGAGAAACAGCTGACATGGGGGAAAAGCGGGTGTGGGGTGTGGGGTAAGAGTATCTTCTAAAAATACTGAATGGGTGGTGGTGTCACCACTAGCTAACACGGAAAAAGACAGGAAGGAATAGGTCCAGAAAAGCAATCCTAAGCTTTGCTTGTATATTAGATATCCAGTTGGGAACTGAAAAGGACATTGGATGTTCTGGTCTGGAACTCAGGAGTGAG
Organism: Taxidea taxus jeffersonii; assembly: GCA_003697995.1. Lineage (NCBI taxonomy): Eukaryota > Metazoa > Chordata > Mammalia > Carnivora > Mustelidae > Taxidea > Taxidea taxus. Next base: position 30,952 of record ML103012.1, read on the forward strand.
GGCAGAGATGGACCCCAAAATTTGAAGGTTAGCTTACAGATGTATTTAAAATTTTTATTTATTTATTTATTTATTTATTTATTCATTCATTCATTTATTTGAGAGAGATAGAGAAAGCATGCATGCATTCATTCATTCATTCATTCATTCATTCATTTATTTATTTATTTATTTGAGAGAGATAGAGAAAGCACATGCATGCATGAGTTGGGAGGGCAGAGGGAGAAGGAGACTTTCAAGCAGACTCCCCGCTAAGTGCAGAGCCTGACGTGGGGCTTGATCTCACAACCTTGAGATCACAATCTGAGCTGAAACCAAGAGTCGGATGCTTAACCAACTGAGCCACCCTGGTACCTCAGTTTACAGATGTATTTAAAGTCACAAAACTGAATGAACTCACTTGGAAATTGAGCCCCATGTCTGGCTCTGCGCTGGGCATGGAGCCTGCTTAAGATTTTCTCCCTCTCCCTCCAGCCCTCACCACCAGCCCCCCTATATTCTCTCTCTTAAAAAAATGAAGACATGGGGCACCTGGGTGGCTCAGTGGGTTAAGCCTCTGCCTTCGGCTCAGGTCATGATCTCAGGGTCCTGGGATCGAGCCCTGCATCGGGCTCTCTGCTCAGCGGGTGGCCTGTTTCCCCCTCCCCTCTCTGCCTGCCTCTCTGCCTACTTGTGATCTGCCAAATAAATAAATAAAATCTTAAAAAAAAAATGAAGACAGCACTTACTGTGATGAGCACTGAGTAATCTACAGAATTGTTGAACCATTATATTATACACCTGAAACTAATATAACACTGTATGTTAATTATACTTAAAAAATAAAAAGATAGAAATTAATGACGTAGAAGAGAGGGTACTTCCAGGAGCAAAGTACCTTTAAGAGTGGCCAGAGGAGTGGAGATGGGTCATGCAGGAGGGCCATCTCTTTCTTTGTAACAGGAGGTGAGTTAAAGCGAAGAACAGGGGTCCAGGTGAAGGTTACAGAGAGATTTGATCATTTCTCTATTTAACTACATCTGTATTTCCTCAATGAAATATGATCACACAGCAATTCAGTGAGGGAGTTGTAATTCAAAGGCAAAACTTGTCTAGATAGATCAATGGAACAGAATATACAGCAATAAATCTGATTACATGCTATGGTTTAGTGTGTAATTTCAAACAGAGGTGTGGAGGGTAGCATGGGACAAAATAAAGTTAGAACTCTTCTCACACCAATATAAACTGTACCTGGACCAAAGATTTAGATGATAAAATAAAATCACAACAGCACTGGGGCGCCTGGGTGGCTCTGTTGGTTATGTGTCTGACTCTTGATTTCACTTCAAGTCACAATCTCAGGGTTGTGCCATGGGCTCCTCACTCAACCAAGTGTCTGCCTGAGATGTGCTCACCCTCTGCCCCTCCCCCCAATCATGTGCATGCACTCTCTCTTTCAGATTAATAAATAAATCTTAAAAAAAAAATTCGGGGTGCCTGGGTGGCTCAGTGGGTTAAAGCCTCTGCCTTAGGCTTGGGTCACGGTCTCAGGGTCCTGGGATCAAGCCCCGTGTCGGGCTCTCTGCTCAGCAGGGAGCCTGCTTCCTCCCTCTCTCTGCCTACTTGTGATCCCTGTCAAATAAATAAATAAAATCTTTAAAAAAAAAATCACAAAAGCACGGTGGGGGGGTTGAAACATTGGAAGAATTGTTTGATAATCTCAGAATGGGAAAGGCATGAAGTATTACAAAACACTCATTATCAAATAACTGACAAATTTTACTACTCAAAATAATTTCTACATGACAAAATCTTCTGTGAGTAAAGAGATAAAGATAAAACTGAGGAAAATATTTGCAATTCATTTCAAAGAGATAATTTCCCTTATATAAAATGTTACTATAAATAACAATCTTAGGAGAATGGACAAAAGATATGAACAGTCACAGAAAAGGAAGTGTAAATGGCTCTGATATGCTCAACTTTGCTGACAAGAGAAATACAAGTAAATTACATTGGGACACCATTGTTTTACCCATCACACTGAAAACAATATGTCTGCAAAAGTCAGCAAACTATATAGCCCTTTGGCCTCCTTTTTGAGCTAACAATGGTTTTATGTTTTTGAAGGATTTTAAACAAACCAAACCAAACCAAGAATATACAACAGGGAATGTGAGCCACAAGTCTAAAATGTTTACTTCTGGCCTTTACAGTTTATCTACCCCTGGTGGAAAGCAATGGGCACATCCATTCACTGCAGCGGAAGTGCAAGCCGGAGACATGGAACAAGCCCAACCACGGAACACAAGGATGCTCTTTACCCAGGGATACCGAGTGAGCTCCGACATATTGTTAGAGTGAAAAAAACAAGAGATAGAACAATGTATGAACTGCATACACAGATGAGGAAGAGGCTTATTTAGGAATTCACTTGTTTATTGTATCTGGAACAATATAAAATAATGGTAACATGGGCTACCTGTGAGGACAGAAATGAAGTCACTAGTGGACAGAAGTAGGACAATGGGTTTTTACTGCACACCATTTTTTTGCATTCTGATTTTTGTATCATGCATATACAACTTGTTTTAAACAAAGAATTAAAATTAGTCACAAAGTAAACTAATAATATACACTTGTTTATTGCTCGCATTCACTTGGCAAAAGTGCAATTAAGTACCTTGTTGGAACTTTCATCTAAACCAGGAATTGGAGGACTGAACCTATATTTTAATTAAGATATGACATCTCCATGTGTGTGCATGGGTTTCCCCCCTCAACTCATGAGACAGAGATTCTTGGATTTCAAATGGTTTGCTTTATTTGGTTTCTCAATTATCTTCTACTTTTTACTGTTCAATTTTTAATAAGGGATGTCCTAGAATAATACTATAGAACCTATTGGTTATGGGTGGGCTTCAAGTTTTCAACCTATTATTTTTCTCTGCTTCATTCAGAAACTAGACACCTATACCATGCTCAAAAAAATTCATGTAAAATACAAATCCCCTGACTTTCTCTTCCTCTCTGCCTTCCTCCATTCACAAAGGAACTGTTTTTCGGGCTGGGGCTGTGGAGTTGAACCCCACAGGCGGAAGCCTGGCTGCTGAGGTTTAATGGATGGGTAGCCACACTGCATGGGCTTCCTGCGGCTGCTGTAACAAGTCACCACAAACCTACAGGGGCTTCAAACAATATACATGTATTGCCTTACAGTTCTGATTGCCAGAAATCCAGAATGAGTCTTAAGGTTCAATCAAGGTGTCAGCTGGGCAGATTCCTTCTGGAGGCTCCAGGGGAGAGTCTTTTCCTTGCTTTTTCCAGTTTTTAGAGACTGACTTTCCTTGGCCCTTAAACAGCCTTAAATCCCTTTGCAAAAAGACTTATTTAATCCCCTGGCTGCATCACACAATCTGTTTCTGTGGTCACACTGCGTTCGTTCTCCTCTACTGTAGACAAATCCCCTTCTACCTCTCTCATAAAAGGACACATGATTACATTTAAGGCCCACCCAGATTGTCCAGAATAAGCATCCCATCTTAAGATCCTTAATTTAATCACACCTGTAAAGTCACTTTTGTCACAGAAATAACATTCACAGATTCCAGGGATTAGGTCATGGATGTCGTGGGCCATTACTCAGCCTACCACATACAGAAAGGGCAAGGAGCTTCAGACTACAAATCTTCAATCCAAATACTAAACTCTCTATTTTAAACTTTAAGAAACTATCTAACAAATGATCAGTCTAGTTCTCTAATACTGAATATGGAATACTCTACCAAGTAAGAGATCAAACAGTCCCTGCCCACCCAAAACCAAAATCCCAACAATCTTCATATTTCCAGAGTTCATTATTGTCTTTAGAACTTCCTAATAAAGGTACTTACTATTAGGCTTTAATCTAACAAAAATGCTAGCTATAAAAGCTCATAATGAGAGATTCCTTGTAATAAAGAGATTAAATGAAGCATTCACCTCCCCTGAAATTTCAATAGTGCATTAAAGGTTTATGATCACTTAAGTTCAGTTCCTATAGCCAAATCAGTGACTAATTCTCAAAATAGAAGGTATTTCATACAAACAACTCACCCACAACATTCCCTATCTGCATTAAGAATATCTGCTCAATTAAAAAAAAAAAACAAAACCAACCAAGGAATTTAGTATAAAGTCAACAATTTTAGAAGAGTTAAGAGTATACTTGACCAAGGAAATGAGACACACTTTTTTTTTTTTTGAAAGGGCATTAAGACTATTTAGATTTACTACCAGCCACAAATAATATCACTAGTATAATTTAACAGCAATTTAAACAGGTATTATCAATACTATTTACTGTTCCAGAAAAAGCTTCCAAATTCTCTTCGGAGAGCCAGCTTAACACCAATGAAATCCTAACAAAAAGAGACTAGAGGAAATGCAGATTAACTGACCTATTATGTGAACACAGTGCAAAAACTCTAAATAAAAGAAATGTTACTGGGGCGCCTGGGTGGCTCAGTGGATTAAACCTCTGCCTATGATCCCAGGGTCCTGGGATTGAGCCCCACATCAGACTCTCTGCTCAGTGGGGAGCCTGCTTCCTCCTCTCTCTCTGCCTGCCTCTCTGCTATAAATAAAATCTTAAAAAAAAATTAAAAAATGTTACCATATGGAATCCAGCACATTAAAAGAATAAGCCAAAGTGACCAAGTAAACCAATGTGACCAACCAGATACTGCAAGAACAGCTTTATATTTTAGGACGTCAATATAATTCCTCATATTAATAGTTGAAAAAAATCACATTAGTACCTTCAAAGGATCTAGAATAGTTGATAAAATTCAAAGTCCACTTCTTATATAAAAACCCTTAATAAAAGTAGAAATTTATTAGTACTCACACAGTAGAGAAACTAGTGACCTTAAAACCAAAACCCTAAAAATCTCATTGTGCTTCATGATAAAATAAAAGCATTCCCACTAACATTTTTGTCAGGAATAAGACAAGAATGCCCACTACCATCACTCCTTTAGCACCGTTCTGGAAATAGCATCTGATGACATCAGAAAGAGAAGTATTTTTTTTCATTTTTTTATCATTATTTTTTTTATGTTTTTTTTTAAGATTTATTTATTTGACAGACAGAGATCACAGAGAAGCAGGCAGAGAGAGGAGGAAGCAGGTTCCCTGCTGAGCAGAGAGCCCGATGTGGGGCTCGATCCCAGGACCCTGGGATCATGACCTTAGCCAAAGGCAGAGGCTTTAACCCATTGAGCCACCCAGGCGCCCCCGCAAATGATCATTATTAACTGATAATTTCATATTTAAGCCAAAGGAATCAATTGAAAAATTGTTATTACAAGAAGATTTCAAAGAGTAAGTGGTTCTACTAACAAATATGTTATATAAAACATAAATTTCTTTTTTTCAAATAACCAGTTAGCATGTATAATGAAAGAAGGGGCGAAAGCAATTAATTGGGAGAAATGACAATCTTTTCAACAAATGGTCCTGGAACAACTATATAAATCTTGGGAGAAAAGAACCTCTATGCATTTCTCACACCATACCAAAAAATTAATTTGCATGTATGACAGGTTCAAATGTAAAGCGAACATACAAAGTTTTCAGAAAACAGGAAAATACGTCTGACCCTGAAGGAGAAAAAGACTTCTTAGAGAGGACACAAAACATATGAAGTACTAAAGAAAAAACTGAAAAATTGGGCCTATCAAAACTAACATCTTTGGCTCATCAGAAGAGATTGTTAAGAAAACTAAATGGTAAGCCACAGGCTGGGAGAAAATATTCACAACATATATGTCTGTCAAAGGACTTGCATCCAGAATATATAAGTAACTCCAACAAAGTAATGGAAAAAATATAAGCAACCCAATAAAAACTGGGTGTAGTACTTGACCTTCATAAACACTTCATAAAAGATATTTCTTTGGCCAAAAAGTTCATTAAAAATTGTTTAACGTTGCATGTACTGCATTTGTTACAAGATACTGCCTTGGAGAAAAGCTGCAGTGGTAGTGAAGCAAGAAGTGGTCATTCTCTGGAGGTTACTAAAAAGCAGACTGTGAGGCTTGTGGTCAGACATGGTAAGAAATGTCAGGAAATCAGAAGAACAGAGAATTGGATCAATATTTTGGAATAAAATCTGGAAGTAAGAAATCCTCATATTATCATCAAGGAAAACCACAGGAACATTTCCATCATTCAGTTCCTCTGTGCCTTTCAGTATTAGCACCTCAACTCTGCAATAGTCATCATTATTCTGACTTCCATCAACACTGAGAGGAAGCTCTTTTTAACAGAATCAAACAAAAACTTTTCTTGTGCATCTGCCTTCTTTTTCTCAATGTTTATGAGATGCAAAGTTTATAATGCAAGCAATAATGCTATTGATTTTATTGTTGAGTAGCATTCCATTATATGAATATATTACTATTGCTTTCTTTGAATCATTTGATATTTTCAGATATTATGAATAAAAATGCTACAATCCTATTAAAAAATTGGTCATTGTTAGAGGGAAATTCAGGTTAAAGTCAGTTGCCCACTGGAATAGCTAAAGCTAAAAAGTCAACATTGAATGTAGGCAAGGATGTGGAACTATGAGAACTCTTTTGCCTTGCTGATGGGAGTACAAATGGTACATTCATTTTGAAAAATGGCAATTTCTCAAAAAGCTGAATAAAACACATACATACCCCATGACCCAAAGTTCTACTTGTACGCTTTAACCAAGTGATATATGTCCACAAAAAGACTTGTCAAAGAATGTTCGTAGTTTTATTCACAGTAGCCAAAAACTGGAAACAATCAAATGTCTAACAATTAAAAAAATATATACATATCTATATAAAATGTAAAAAAAGACCAAATTTACAACAGCACTCAAAAAGGGTACATAAGAATAAGACTCATAAACTAAGATATACATGAAGACAATTTAATAATATACTTAGTAACTTTAATAAAGATTCAAATAAATGAAGATAAATCCTGTTTTGGAGGCAAGAAGACTGTACATTGATACAGGCACAAAATCCTGTAATAAAAAAAGACTATTACTTTTAATACATAAGAATTTATTCATGATTAAAAAAAAACACCACTGAGTCAAAAGACAAGGGACCCGATTTAGGAGTCATCTGATCTATCTCCTAGAGTTTTCTTTACCCTTAAATTTGTGAAGATAATTTCTGATGTTGAAAACTGGCTTTAACTTTTTCTTTAAAGACAGTTTGGTTTAAATTTTTTTTTTTTAAGATCTTATTTATTTATTAGTTAGAGAGAGAGAGCGAGTGAGCACAGGCAGACAGAGAGGCAGGCAGAGGCAGAGGGAGAAGCAGGCTCCCTGCCGAGCAAGGAGCCCGATGTGGGACTCGATCCCAGGACGCTGGGATCATGGCCTGAGCCGAAGGCAGCCGCTTAACCAACTGAGCCACCCAGGCATCCCGACAGTTTGGTTTATATACAATAAAATCACCCCTACTTTTTCTTTTAAGGATTTTATTTATTTGAGAGAGAGACACAAACGCAGCAAAAGAGGGACCACAAGTAGGGGGAGTGGGACAGGGAGAAGCAGGCTTTTTGCTGAGCGGCGAGCTGATGTGGGGTTTGATCCCAGGACCCTGGATCATGACCTGAGCAGAAGGTAGAAGCTTAATGACTAAGCCACCCAGGTGCCCTAAAATCACCCTTTTAATGAATTTTGATAAATGTATAGGGTCACATAACTACCATAACATTTCCATTCCCCCCAAAAAGTACCCCTTTACAGTCCATCTTCCCCCATGACCCCATCCCCTGGCAGCCACTGATCCAACTTCAGTTCCTATCACCTTTCCAGAATGTTGTATTAATGGACCATATTGTATGTAACTTTTTGTACCTGGTTTCTTTTACCTAGCTATGGCTTTTGAGATACGTCCATATTGTTACATGTAGCAGTAGTGCATACATCTTTTTGTAATGTTGGATGGTATTCAGCTGTCTGCAAACAGCACAATTTGTTTATCCATTCACATTTATTTGGGTTGTTTCCATTTAAGATGTTAAGGATAAAGAAACTATAAACATTCACATATAAGTCTTATATGTGTGTTTATAGATAAATAAATAAATAAGTAAATTCCTACCTCTCTTGGGTAAATACCTAGGAATAGGATTGCTAAACTCCGTGGTGTGTTTAAATGTTTTCCAAATGGCTGTACCCTTCTGCAGTTCCACTAAGATACGTAAGATTTCTATTGCTTTCTATCTGGGTACTGTCAGTCTAATAGATGAGTACTAGTATTTCACTGTGGTTGTAATTTGTATTTTCCTAACAGCTAATCATGTTAAGCATCTTTTCATGTGGTTATCTACCATCTATGTTTTTGGTGTTCAAATCTTTTGCCCATTTATAAAAATTGGGTTTTGTTTTTTCAGGGAGTTTTAAGAGTTCTTTATATTTTCTGGAACAAAACCCTTTACCCGAAAATATTTTCTCCAAGTCTGTAGCTTATCTTTTCATTTTCTTTACATGTTTTTTTGAAGAGGAGCAGCTTTTAATTTTGACAAAGTCTAATTCATCATTTTGTTGTTTCGTACTTCTGGAATTCCAATAAATCTTTGACAAATATTAAATGACAAAGAAACTACTGTTTTGAATATTTATAAACAAAACCTTATTAATTAGTCATTATTAAAAAGAGAAGGTGGAAGGAAGTCCAGGTGAAACATGACATTAGGAGTAACTGTCCCCCTAAACTCTTAGGAGGTCTTCCTCCACTTTAAAGTATACAGTCAAGGTCTACATGAGCAACATTCAAAGTCAGAAAGTTTAATTTTTGAGGCACTATTTTTGAAATATAACAACATAATATTTTCTAATTATTTAAGCTGCACTGACTAAGGAGAGTACAAAATCATAATAAAGACTGAACTAAGGAAAGCAATACTGTTTTAAAGGCAGTGGCTGGAAACCACTTAAAGATGCCTTAAGATTTTGCTTTGTCTGAATAATAACATTTATTTATATGACTTGCCAAACATGTCAGATATCAAAGCACAGACTTAAAATCACAAAGGCTTGAATTATTTTATCTCCTTGGGTCTCCGCCTGTTTGTAAAGCCAAGGTTAACATGAATAAAACAGCATTGTAAGATGTCTGATAGAGGAAGTATGGGTAATATAAACATTCAACTTTTTAAGCATCTTTTCAGAAGATCCAACCGTTCTCTGCAGCAAATATTCAGCCACCAGTCAGGAAAAATTACTAATATCAGCACAAAGGTAAAGCCCTTGCTTCAGTTAAAACTAACAAAAATTCTCTAGAACAAATGAGGAACTGAGGGCTGAGACTTAAAAGACAAAGCACTAGCCAATCAGAGGTAAACCCGGGAGGGGGAGAGAAGTAAAAAGGGCCAGGAATAGAACCTTATATACCAGGAATTTGGATTTTTGTCTTCAAAGCAGTGGGGACCCACCAGGCGGGCAGAATGGCTAGAAGGCTAGAGGGCCACGTGGACCTGAATGTGGACCAGGGAGAAGGTGTGGATGGATTCAAGAGACTCAACCAGTCTAGGGACAGATTAGATGTGAGGGGTGAACGGGGAAGTTCAAGCCAAATCACCCAACTTTCTGGCTAGAATGGACATGGGTAAGGAAAAGAAGAGGAATGAGCAGCCTTTTGTTGGTGGGGGGCCCTGGTGGTGAGGATTCATGCAGGGAAATAATGGAAATCGATACTGATCTTTTAGCAGATCAAAATAATTTAAAACAAGAACCTAAGTATAGCCTAAGTGTAAGTGTCTTTTTTTCACTCTAGCCTCAGTCTTTTGTTACATTATGACTTGATTTCTTTCTTTCTTTTTTTTTATGATTTCATTTGAGAGAGAACAAGAGGGAGAGAGCCCATGAGTAGTGGGGGAGAGGCAGGGAGAGAGAGAAGCAGACTTCCTGTGGAGCAAGGAGCCCGATGACATACTCGATCCCAGGACCCTGGGATCATGACCTGAGCTGAAGGCAGATGCTTAACCAACTGAGCCACCCAGGAGTCCTTTTATGACTTGATTTCAGTAATGTTGAGAAATAAATAACAGAGCAGAACCCAAAAGGTAAAAGAATAAAAAAACTGATAAAACTACTATTTACAGCTATTTTAACACCTGTCTTTGAACCCCTAAATGTGCTTTTGAAATAAGATTACATAGTTTATGAAAACAGTAACTAATAATTATAAATAATATACATTTTGCTTCTGTACTGTTATGGTAACTTTGGAGGCTACATAACAGATAGTAATTATCTGAATTTTGAATGATGCGAATGTTACTTATTTGAAAATTAAATATATTTAAAGTGTTATTTACTGAATTTACTAGCTACAAAACTGGATGAAGAAATAATACTCAGAGCCTGGATGCTTAACAGATCAAATAAAAAAGTATGTAACATATCTGCTTTAGGTTCCACTGTGTGTGAGCTATAAATTAAGTGTATATATATATGTGTATATATATAGTTTCTCTTATTGATAGTTTATGAACTCCATATTGTCTATGAAAGCTCTAAGTTAAAAAATGCAACCAGAAAAAATTGATCATGTCTGAATGATTCAGCTTAAAAATTGTTCAAATAAGACATATCACACCTAGATATTAGTAGGGTGCCTAGGAAGTACGGTCAGTTAGGCAACTGATTCTCGGTTTTGGCTTGGGTCGTGATCTTGGGGTTGTGGGATCAACCCAGTGTTGGGCTGCATGCTTAGCATGGAGTCTGCTTGAGTTTTTTTCTCTCTCTCTCCCCCTCTGCCCCTCTCCCTGCATGCTCTCTAAAATAAGTAAGTCAATCATAAAAAAAAAAGCCCTACATATTAGAAGAAATACTGACAAAAAGTTTAACAGTAAACAGTCATGAACACATGAAATATTTTAAAGGAATCTAATTTCACATGAAGACATCTGTTAAATTCCACTTTTTAGTGCATGTTTCATTAGTAAGTTAGCTCTATGTAAAGTGGCTTCTCTGATCTTTTGGCTTATTTATGGATTTCCTTCCTGTTTCTTTTTCCTATGCCTATCTTCTGAGTCAACACATAATTACTGAGAGTCAGGTACCATGCTAGCGGGGGAGGGGGGCAGCAGTGGATGGGTACAGGATAAGTGAGTCATAATCAAGTACTGAGACTTGGTGGGAAGAGGTCAAGTTGCAATATACAAGTCTGCTTTCTGTATCCCCTTCCACTTAAATCACACTTGTTTTTCTGTGTTGTTTTGTTGACTCGATGGTTATAATTCTTATGGCTATTTAATAGTCATTCTGCAGATGGACATCAGTTTGCAAACCAAGTGTTATAAGATGTTATAGCCAGTTAGAATTCTTCTGCATAACAATGAATGACCATTTATTTCTACATTTAAAATGCTTTTCATGAGGTATAGTCTAAGAAACAGAAATGAACGAATGGATTGTTTAAGGTTTATTAGGCATAATGTCCAACTCCTTTTCAAAAGGGCTGTATAATTGTTCAAACATTCCTGTTAGCGACTGGTATTCTTTAAAAAAACCTGCTTTTAAAAATCTGCTCATTCTATATTAGGAAAAAGATCTCATTGTTATTTCTATTCCATCTTTGATTACATGAAGAGGATGAGTATCTTTTCCATTTAGTTATTCTGTGAACTATTAATTCATATCCTGTACTAATCCAGCAATAGTATTATACTACATTTTATATATAAATATATATATGTATGAAATTACTATGTATAATACTACATAGTAATTTCATGTCACCACTGGCTAGGCTTTCTTTCCTCTAGCTTCCCCAGGCCATTTCCACTGGTGGTGGGTGATCTACTTCCCGTTACAGATCTGGAGACTCTAGGTTCACTGGCATTTTAACAGACACACTTCACTTCAGGGTTCTTGGGCAAGGAACAACATGACAGGTTGGATTCTTCCCCAAATATCAAAACAAGGAGAGTTTACCTTGGGTCACTAACACTTTTACTGGAACTCCAAGTCCTCCTCAGGCTGAGAGTTTAAAAAGAAACTTTTTTTGAACATGGATTTCCAAAATTACCATGGGAACCAATGTTGTTGCAACATTTGTACAGGCTGGGTGTATGGGCAGGGATTATCAGTTAACTCTTAACACATACCTATAAAATATCATGTCCTATCATCTCTTCTGCTCTGTTCCTACTGACTCAGCATCAAGCCTCTTCAGCAACCTATGGGAAGAAGAGATTCCCCTTGCAGGCTTTGCTCCTGGGTATGCTGGACTGGGGCTTCCTCCATCCCGGTTCATCCATCAGTGCCATCTGTTTTCTGTCTTCTAAAACCTGGAAAGTCTCTGCTTTGTTGATGGTCACTCCATCTGTTCCCATTCTCAGTGCTGTTGCAAATTTACAAATTTGTCTGTAAATTTTATTTTCCTCTGTCATTTCATTGGGAGCCCTCCTTGACACAGAAGAGTCAGTCTACTGGCTTTCACTTACACAAACCTGAGTTAAAATCCTTGGTGATTTATTTGAAATCCCAAAAGATTTCAAATTCAGGAACTACGAAAATCTCATTAAAGATATCTAAGTAAAATTAACCTCAGTTTTACCTTTTAAGATTATTTATTTACTTGTTTGAGAGAAAGCAAGCGAGAGAGCATGGGCTGGGGGCGGGGGGCAGACAGAAGGAGAGGAACACGCAGACTCCCTGCTCAGCAGGGATGGTGACACACGGCTTAATCCCCAGACCTTGGGATCATGGCCTCAGCCAAAGACTGAGCCACCCAGGTGCCCCAAATTAGCATCAGTTTTAAAGAATACAAGTATCCAGCACCAATTTTAAGAATAAATAGGTTTCCTGAAATGAGTGACCAAATAATCATAAATAAAAGTTAAGATTAGGCAAATTCTGGCACAGAAATGGAGTAGGAGTGAGGCACAAGTGGGAGAAAAGAGAAAGGAGAGCCAGAAGTGTTGAAGTAAATTTTTTCTAAAGATTTTATTTATTTATTTGACAGACATAGATCACAAGTAGGCAGAGAGGCAGGTAGAGAGAAAGGAAGGGAAGCAGGCTCCCTGCCGAGCAGAGAGATAGCCCAATGCGGGGGCTCCACCCCAGGACCCCTGATCATGACCTGAGCCGAAGGCAGAGGCTTTAACTCACTGAGCCACCCAGGGGCCCCTAAAAAATGCTTTCTTTATAGCATTGAGACAGGTTAGCTAAAACTAGGAATTTACAAAGGGCCATACTGATCAGTCATGCTCTGCAATTGAAGTACTGAAACTATTTTTATAAACCAGTAATTTAGTTTTCTTTAAGATTTTATTTATCTGAGAGCATGCACAAACGGGGAGGGGCAGAGGGAGAGGGAGAAGCTGACTCCAGGCTGAGCAGGGAGCCCGTCACGGATCCAAGTCCCAGGATCATGACCTGAGCTGAAGAGAGATGCTTCACCACCCGAGCCACCCAGGTGCCCCATAAACCAGGAATTTAAAGCTAAAGATTAACTCTACAGCAATAAAGAGAACCTTTGTACCAACTAACCTCTACTACAGCTCTTTTCTAGACCACTTGCTGAGTTCATAGTTTATGGAAATGTGGTTAAATAGCCAATGGTTTTTATTTATTTTTATTTGGGGGGGGGTGTCTATAGATACTTTAACAGAGAAACCAGGCTGTACTGAGTCTCCGTGACTGGAGCAGGTGGCAGTTATCTTTCCAAAGGGAAGTAAATGTGAAGCCTGAGCACAGCTGGCAGCACACAGAGGTTACAAGCGAAGCCAGGATACTCCTCTTTTCTGGTTCTTCCCTGCATCGCCCACTCATGAGGTGAGATGAGAGACTGACGACTGTACTGAAGGAAGGAAGAGGTCCAACTGGGCAGAGGCAGCATCCAGACAGGAGACAATCACTGAAGAGGGCGCCGAACTAAGCCCTACAGGACAGGGTTGACGGTCAGTCAAGCAGTAGAACAGGATGAGAACCTGGGCTCGGTACAGATCTCTGTGCCTAATGAAAAGAACAGCAATGATAAGGGAGAAGATAGGAACATTAAAATGCCTGAAAGTATTAAAAAGAAGAGCTTATTCTCTTTATTGAATAAGACAGGAAATGCCATCTTTATTTTCCTCGAGGCAGGAAAAGCACACTTGCTGGGTTTCATGCATGATTTCTGGAATGAGGTCTGCGGGTTGGTTCGCTCAATCACAGGAGGACAAGCATGAGGCTGCCTGCTAATGCCGGAGCATGTCTTCCCGCAACACCTCCTGTGGGTGCTATTCTCATGCTGGATCTACAGAGCTGCCCCCAATAGCATCCTGTGCAGCAGCGAAAGCTTCTGGAACATCGCAATGGCATGATCGACAGGTGTTGTGTTTTGTTTTGGGGCTCTTTCTTGCTTGTATGTGTAAACTCCTTTGGAACAGCTGGAGTTAAAGGATGAACAGGAATTTGGTTCTGAGCCACAAAGCTTCAGACACCCGCCACAGATGCCTCTGCCCCACTTCACAACATGTCCTGTTCTAAGAAACACATTCAGCGGCCGAGTGTTAAGTCCTGTGGTTAAAAGAAATGATGAGTGGGCCACCATCCACCCTCCTTCTTCCTCCATGTGAACCTCAATGGAGGCCGTAGATGGGAAGGTTGTCTCTGTTTCCTCTCACCAGGGAAATGACGTGGTGACTGAGTGAAAGGCAAGGGCAAGGTAGCCCCCTGCCAGAGGTGCGGCCATCCTCTGTCATGCAGAGAATGCATGTCATGAGAATTTCCTGGCCTTTCAGCCTGCTCAAGCTTTAGTCCTGTGAAACGGAACATGCCAGTCTGGTCAGCGATGTGCTGCCTGTGTGGAAGGAGCCCTCCTTGAGGCTGGAGACCAGTGAAGTCCGCACACTCATGATGCTGTGGGCCACAACTTTTACTTCCTGCCTCGTGGTTGGGGCTGACCAGGATGGTCAAGGCAATCTGGGCCCCATGGATCAGGGAGGGTTGGAATACATCAGATGGATCAAGATCTTCAACTGTGACTCTGCCCTTGCCCTTCTGGCTGTGTCAGCTTCTTGGCGGACCACAGTGAAGGTTCCCATGTGCTCTCCATACAGGCCCCTGTTCTTTTTTTTTTTTTTTAAAGATTTTATTTATTTATTTTTTGACAGACAAAGATCACAAGTAGGCAGAGAGACAGGCAGAGAGAGGAGGAAGCAGGCTCCCTACTGAGCAGAGAGCCCAATGTGGGGCTCCATCCCAGGACCCTGGGATCATGACCTGAGCTGAAGGCAGAGGCTTTAACCCACTGAGCCACCCAGGCACACCCAGGCACCCCCAGGCCCCTGTTCTTGGCACGAAACTGGCAGAGGCCAACATGAATGCCCTGTCCGATGAAGTGGCATACAGCCCAGGCATCCTTGTTGTCATCACTGCCAGCAAAGCCCACGTCAAAGAACGCAAAGAAACTGTTCTTCACCACGGATGCAATTTCCTTCCACTGCTCAGGGTTAGGGTCTACTCCCGTGGGACTGTGGGCACAGGCATGCAGAAGAACACTTCACTGGGGCATTTTCAAAATGTTCTCCATAGTGTCTGTGAAGTCAAAGCTGCAAGTCTTAGGGTTATCATATCAATTAATCTTGTGGCTGCATGTCAGCATCCCTGATTTCCTCAGGATGATTCCCCAAGAAGATATTTGGCTCAACTTAAAAAATCTTTGTAGAAAACTGGCTCCAATCCTTAAGGCCCTAGTTCCAGAAATGGTCTTCAGGGTGACCTATCTGCTACTTTTTAGCACTTGGCTGTTCTTACCCGGGGCTAGTTCCGCAGCTGCCTTACAAAATTCAGCAAGTCTCATGACATGCAGGTATTCTTGTCCAAATTTTTTGGAGCAGTCTGGGTCTCTGCCTTCTGGACACTGCGAAGCACATAAGGCTTTCCATTACCATCCAGTAGGTACCAACTCCCAGATTCATCTTTTCGCTATTGTCTCTCTGAAAGGCTTCTGGGACTCCCAGGATGGGGTCTGGGAGTCCCATTCCCACATGGGTCCACCAGGAGCTGGCTCTGGCAGAGACCACAGAGAGAGGCCTACGTGGAAGGTGGCAATGAACTGGAACAGCACAACTGCTGGGGGGTGCAGCAGGGCCAAGGTGGGCGGAGAGAAGGCAGTGGAGGAGCTGCAAGGTGGAGCAGAGGGCCAGCAGCCAATTCTTCTTAAATAATAATAGGGAGTCATTCAAAACACAGAAAGAAAGAAAACAGAAACTGGTAACCTCTGAAATTCTGACTTGCTATCACGCATGGCACCAGGCATCCATGTAGTTTCATTAAGCTTCTAGTATGTACTCTATAATGCTTACTGTAGAAGTAAGGCACAGCAAAAAACCAGGAAATATCACTGTTTTTCATTAAAAACTCTAACAATGAATATAAAAATAGACAATCTGAACTTATGTTTAGTAACAGCTTGAGTATTTATCAACTAAATTCTCCTTGGCAAATCTGTTTACCAAAGGCTGATTTCTTTTCCTTTCTTTTTTTAAAGATTTTATTTATTTACTTGACAGAGAGAGAGATAGCGAGAGAGGGAACAGTGGGAGAGGGAGAAGCAGGCTTCTTGCTGAGCAGGAGCCCAGAGCAGGGCTCGATTCCAGAACCCTGGGATCATGACTTGAATAAGGCAGACACTTACTGACTGAGCCACCCAGGAGCTTAACCACAGGCTCATCTCTGAAGGCTATCTTGACTGCTGTCGAGTACTCTTAATGTTACCATTAGTGTTGATCAACTGCCCACACACACATACACACACACACAGCATGTGTGCTTCTCTTTCACTAAATTTTTCATTATTATAAAAAGAAACATGTACTCATCATATAAAACTTGGGAGAATGAAGACACAAGTGGGAAAAGTCACCTGTGTGGTAACTTAATGTTAATATTTTTGAATTTTGTCTTCTTCTAGGACTACCTTATCTTTTTTATAAGATTTTATTTGTTTATTTGAGAGGGAGAATGAGAACAGGAGCAGGGCAGGGGATGGGGGCTGCAGCACAGAGGGATAAGCCAACTCTCTGCCAAGGAGGGAGACCCACACAGGACACAATCCTGGGACTCCGGGATCTGGACCTGAGCCTAATGCAGATGCTTAACCGCTTAACCGACTGAGCCATCCAGACGCCCCACTAGAACTATCTTTTTTTTTTTTTTTCTTCCAGATTTTATTTCTTTTATTGGAAAGGTAATTCAAATTTAACTACGGAATCGATTTTATAGGATACATTAGTGAAACTGACTACTGATGGGAATTGAAGATAAATTTTGAAAATACAACATCACTTGCATCATTCTGGATGAAAATTAAAGATGAATATATTGAGTTTGTCAAAAATTTTTAAAAAATTCTATTTTTATTAATGTACTTCTGTGAGGCTATTACAAGCATTATTCAAACAAAAAATAGATATATTTAAATATATATTAGCCTATGGAAGTAATATTAACATCAGTTTAACTTAAATAACTTAATATGTAGAAATCCAGGTCCTTTATCAGATGAAAAACCGTAAATATTTGTATGCACATTGTTCATTCAAAATGTGTATAACCATTGAATATGAGAACTTGCTTTTTACTTAAAACTGTTTACTTATTTTTTTCTTTTTATTTAAGCTTTATTTAAACATATAATGTAACCCACCACCCTCTCCCAACCCCTCTCCTACCCACCCCCCTCAGTTTCTTTTATGACATTAAGAGTGTCTTTTGGTTTGTCTCCCTCCCGATCCCATCTTGTTTCATTTTTTTCTTTTCCTACCACCTTAACTCCCACCCCCGTTGCATCTCCACTTCCTCATATCAGGGAGATCATGTGATGGTTGTCTTTCTCCAGTTGACTTATTTCGCTAAGCATAATACACTCTAGTTCCATCCATGTCGTCGCAAATGGTAAGATTTCATTTCTTTTGATGGCTGCATAGTATTCCATTGTATATATATACCACCGCTTCTTTATCCATTCATCTGTTGATGGACATCTAGGTTCTTTCCATAACTTGGCTATTGTGGACATTGCTGCTTTATTTATAAACATTCGGGTACACGTGCCCCTTTGGATCACTACGTTTGTATCTTTAGGGTAAATACCCAGTAGTGCAATTGCTGGGTCATAAGGTAGCTCTATTTTCAATTTTTTGAGGAACCTCCATGCTGTTTTCCAGAGTGGTGGCACCAGCTTGCATTCCCACCAGCAGTGTAGGAGGGTTCCCCTTTCTCCACATCCTCGTCAGCATCTGTCATTTCCTGACTTGTTCATTTTAGCCATTCTGACTGGTGTGAGGAGGTATCTCATTGTGGTTTTGATTTGTATTTCCCTGATGCCCAGTGATGTGGAGCACTTTTTCATGTGTCTGTTGGCCATCTGGATGTCTTCTTTGCAGAAATGTCTGTTCATGTCCTCTGCCCATTTCTTGATTGGATTATTTGTTCTTTGGGTGTTGAGTTTGCTAAGCTCTTTGTAGATTTTGGATACTAGCCCTTTATCTGATATGTCGTTTGCAAATATCTTTTCCCACTCTGTCAGTTGTCTTTTGGTTTTGTTGACTGTTTCCTTTGCTGTGCAAAAGCTTTTGATCTGGATGAAGTCCCAATAGTTCATTTTTTCCCTTGCTTCCCTTGCCTTTGGCGTTGTTCCTAGGAAGAAGTTGCTGCGGCTGAGGTCGAAGAGGTTGCTGCCTATGTTCTCCTCAAGGATTTTGATGGATTCCTTTCTCACGTTGAGGTCCTTCATCCATTTTGAGTCTATTTTCGTGTGTGGTGTAAGGAAATGGTCCAATTTCATTTTTCTGCATGTGGCTGTCCAATTTTTCCAACACCATTTGTTGAAGAGGCTGTCTTTTTTCCATTGGATGTTCTTTCCTGCTTTGTCGAAGATTAGTTGACCATAGAGTTGAGGGTCTATTTCTGGGCTCTCTATTCTGTTCCATTGATCTATGTGTCTGTTTTTGTGCCAGTACCATACTGTCTTGATGATGACAGCTTTGTAGTAGAGCTTGAAGTCTGGAATTGTCAAAAGCCAACTTCGGCTTTCTTTTTCAATATTCCTTTGGCTATTCGAGGTCTTTTCTGGTTCTATATAAATTTTAGGATTATTTGTTCCATTTCTTTGAAAAAATTGGATGGGATTTTGATAGGCATTGCATTAAATGTGTAGATAGCTTTAGGTA
>RCUC01135446.1:0-49947 GCA_003697995.1 Taxidea taxus jeffersonii
CGTTGCCGCGCGCGCCTCGCGCGACTCCCATCCTCCCCTACGCGCCTTCCGCCCCGCCCCCTGCTCCCGCCCTTCCCCGTGCGCCCTCCGCCCCGCCCACCGCGCCGCTCCGTCCGCCTTCGCGCGCCTCTCGCTGACCCACCTGTTTCGCCCCGCGCAGCTCCCGTCCTCCCTTGCGCGTCCTCCGTCCCGCCCACCGCGCCGTTCCCGCCGTCCCTCGCGCCCGATGTGGGTGGCGGCGCGGGCTGACGCCGGCGTGTCACCAAGACCGGGGCCGCGGAGCCTGGCGCAGGTTCACGGCGAGGGCTCCGGGGGTACCGCCCGGCCCGCCGCTCGCGCCCCGTCCCCGCAGCGGGGCCTCCTGGCTGCGCCGCCCACAGCTGGCCGGGGGGGCCGGGCCCCTGCGCGACCGCCCTGCGCCGTCGGAGCTGCGGCCGTCACCGCGCAGCCCGCCCCGGACGCCGCCCCGCGCCGCTGGGCCCGGCGCGCTCGGCCGTTGGCCTGCGGGACGCCGGGCGGGTCTCGCGTGATCGCGCGCAGAGCCTCCTTTTTACCGGGTGGTCGCCGGTGTGCGGTGGAACGCGGCGATTCCGCAGGCGGGCTCCCGCGCGGTGCCAACAAGGGCAGGCCCTCTGGGATGCGCGCGGGCCGGGCGGAGGCGGGCTCCCGGGCGCAGGGGTCTGGGGGCCCGGGGCGCCGTGGGTGCTCGGCTGTCGCGCGCTGCCCCTTGGACAGACCGCGGACGGTTCCCGACCCCAGGATTGCTAAACGCTCTGTGCTCCTTTAACACAGCAACTGTCCTTTTTTTTTTTTTTTTTAACATTTTATTTATTTATTTGACAGAGATCACAAGTAGGCAGAGAGAGGCAGAAGCAGGCTCCCCGCCGAGCAGAGAGCCCGATGCGGGCTCGATCCCAGGACCCTGAGTCCATGACCCGAGCTGAAGGCAGAGGCTTAACCCACGGAGCCCCCCAGGCGCCCCAGCAACTGTTGTTCTTAAGCATTTACAATTCCTTGTTGGGCTACTTGTAAATCGCTTCCTTAGGTTGGAAATCTAAAGTAACTTCAGGGACATGCCTGCTTCCCTGCCACATCCGATGCAGCCTTGCTTTCTCTCCGACTGGCTTCCCCTTTCCCTACTGAGTCCCCAAGTTGAGAAACTGCAGTCATCTGCAGTCAGCTCCACTTAACCTAATGCAGGAAGTCAGGCTTTGCGGTAAGTTCTCAGAGCATACCTTTCCTTCTGCTTTCTCATTTTGTTTAGGAACTCTTCGTTCAGCACCTGGCCGCCTGCTCCTACCGCCGCGGCAGTGGGAGGGAAAGGAAGGCCCTCACCTACACCGACTTGTCCAAGACCGCAGAGGAATCCGAGACTTTCCAGTTCCTCGCAGGTACTCGGCCTCTGAAACGTTCTGGTTCAAAGCGCACAGGGTAATTTACAGCCTTCTTCCCCTGCTTTCCCTGGGGGCCAAAGTGTACCGTGCACGGGCACAGGAAGACATTTTTAGTTTGGCCAGAGTGTGTTTGCATTGCGGGTCCCCTAGAATGGCAATGCAGCCAATGCCCCGCACAAGGACGTTTGGCTGGTGGGGCGCCCAGTGAGCCTGGCATACCCACCCCCAGACTCCTTACCACGGCAGGGAAAACTCGGGCCCCGGAAACAGAGACTTGTCGTTGTTGTGGACAAGCTGTGTGGGCCACCGCTGAAAAGAGCCTAAATCTGTCCCCAGGGCCAGCAGGCTTGTCTTGGGTAGGTTGAGCAGACTTGCTCAGTCAACGCCAGCACATCCAGGAGCGCATGATTTGCAGTCCGTGCAGGTCTTCAGCATTAGTCAGGAGGCAGTGCTCGTTTCCTGCTGTTTCACCCAGAAGTGTGGTCAGAATTTTGTCTTGTTTTGGAAGCTCTTCTAGAGCTCAAAGCAGGAACTAGCCCATTTTGAAATTTGCATTGCTGTGTTCTTGGTCTGCTGAAACCAATTGCTGATGTTAGCTTTATGTTTTTAAGATATATTACCAAAGAAGATTTTGGCTAGTAAATATCTGAAAATGCTTAAAGAGAAGAGGGACGAGGACGAGGAGGAGAATGGCAGTGATGATGGGAATGACGGGGATGAAGCCGAATCCTAGACCAAACAGGAAGTGCTTGAGAAATGAGCCTGCTGAGGACCCTCCTGGATTAGCCGCGCCGTGTGGAAGCAGGCTCAGCACCGTGTGCCTTCAGACACTGACTTCTCAGAGACTTCAAGAACATTGGATTCCTTCCTGGCTAAGGCAGAGCACCTGATGTGCCCACACCATAAACGGCCAGAAGGAGAGTGGCCTAGACGGCAGCCTCTCTCTCGGGGGGCCCATGCTGCAGTTCGGGGGCTCGGGGGCACCAGGAGAGCTGCCTGTACACTCAGGCCCTGACCGCTGATCTAATGCAGCTGTAAGCTAGAGACAATTTTGCTTCTCTTTTTAATTTACAAATAGATTTTGAAGAGCTTCTGAAAACCGGTTGTGTAAATTCATAGATGTATGTTTGGAAATTCTTGTTTTAACAACCAGATGTAGTTTGAGCTCAATATATGGTTTATGTGTGATGTGTTACATTTGGGAATTAGATAATTTGTCCAAATACTGCAATTTTATTAACTGTAAAGAAATAAACTTATTAGAAGCTGTTGTTTTATAGTAAATGCTTTGTGGAACTAGTTTTAGAGTTCTCTGTTGTTCTGATGTCTTGCTTATTACCTGAGACTTCTGCAAAATTTAAAAAAATAAGCATTTCTAACACTTATTCGCAGAGGAAAAAAAAATCTTAATTAAATCAAACACAAAAAAATACTGTCTTTGAATAAGCATGTATTTCTTTATTAACATAGTGTATTATTTGTTTCAGGGGTACAGGTGTGTGAATCATCAGTCTTACACAATTCTTAATTTTCTTAAAAACATTTTGTATATTGAAAATCTCTTGGGGGCACCTGGGTGGCTTAAGCATCTGCCTTCAGCTCAGGTCATGATCTTGGGGTCCTGGGATCGAGCTCTTGTTGGACTCCCTGCTGTCTGCTTCTCCCTCCCCCTCTCCCTCTGCCCCTGCTCTCTCAAGTAAGTAAATAAAATCTTAAAAAAACAAAAACCTCCCCATTTACTCTTCCTTTCTTCACAACCGAAGTAACCGTTTTTACTGTTCACAAGAGAAAACTTGTGAGAAAACTATTTTTTTTCTACAGAGGAAATTTTTGGCTCATCTCTTTAGTCTCTTTTTTTAGAAAATTGAGTTACAGTTTACATCTAGTAAAATCATCCTTTAGTGTCTGTTCTGTTGGTTATGGAAGTATTGATATATGGGACAATTCCATCACTCCAAACATCTCCCTGTCCCTCCAGAGTCCCTTCCCTTATCCCCAGGCAACCACTAATGTTTCTGTTCCTCTTGTTTTTAAATGTTTACATTTTTAAAAAACCCACACTTTGATGTACAGTTTTGAGCTTTGACAAATGCACAGTTGTGTAAACACAAGATTCAACGGTTGTATTGCCTCCCCTCAAACTCCCACCTGGTCACACTCATTCCAACCCCTCACCTGGGCAACCACTGAGCTGTTCACCCATATAGAAGTTGGCACGCTTTTTCTGGAAAGGGTCATGGAGAAAACATCGTCAGGGGTGCGGCTATCTCGCCCGTCAGAGCCAGAGCCGTTGGGGACAAGCTGCACATGGAAGGGAGGGAGTACGGCTGCACTTCAGTGAGGCTTCAGTTCTGGACGCTGAAATTTGAGTCCTATCATCTTCATGGATCATGAAATACTCTTGATCTTCTTGAAACATTTAAGAATGTAAAAGCCATTCTTACGCTGACAGGCCGGACAGAAACGCAGTGGGCCGGCTCTGGCTCCCAGACTGGTTTGCTGGACCCGCCTTTCCCAAGTCACGGAAGTGGAACTCACAGCTTTTGTTTGGTGACGCGTAACGCCAGGGAGATTCACGATACCGCGGGTCCCACTCCTTACTGCTGAGTAGGCTCCCATGGTACGGCTTTTGAGAAGTGTGTTTCTCCCCCTATAATTGATAATTCCCAGTTTGGGTTTCCAGGGCTGATGATCACAGGTAAAGCCATAGAAACATTCGTGTACAGGTTTTGTGGGAGCAGAGGATGTCCACCTCACATGCTTGAGTACATGCTTAGGAGTGGGATTGTGTATTGAAGTTCATAAGAAACCACCAAACTCGTCAAGCGGCAGTACCGTTCTGCATTCCCACCAGCAGTAAACGAATTTCAGTTGCTCTGCATCATCTGCAAAATTGGTCGATTTTTTTTGTTTGTTTTAATTTTAGCCATTTTCATGGGGGTAGGCTTTAATTTTGCATTTCTGTAATGACAAATGTAGATCATCTTTTTATTTGCTTATTTACCATATTTTCTTTGGTTAAGTGTCCAAATCTTTGGCCCATCTTTTTATTGGGTTTTCTTTTTTGTTGAGTCTTAAGAATTTTACGTCTTCTGAATATCGTCCCTTTGCTAGATTATGAGATTTGCAAATGTTTTCTCCCAGTCTGTAGCTTATCTTTTCCTTCTCTTGACAGTATCTTTCAAAGAGCAGAAATTATTATTTCTCTTTGAGAAGTTCTTAATTTTGAGGAAGTCCAGTTTATCAATTTTTTTCCTTTGGGGATCATGCTTTTGGATCTAAAAATGTGTCATCAGACCCAAAGTCACAAAGATCTTCTCTGTGTATCTGAACTTTTTTAAGTAGGTGCCACGCCCAGCATGGAGCCCAGCATTGCTGGGGCTTGAACTCCAGCTCTGAGATGGAGACCTGAGCTGAGATCAAGAGTCAGACACTCAACCAACTGAGCCACTGAGGTGCCCCTCTCTATCGTATTTAATTTTTATTGTTTTTGTTTAAGCGATTATTTTTCTTTTCACGTCAGATGGCTACTGTGCTGAGGTCGTAACAAGGTTTGTGTGCATGTCACACAAGACCGTGAACACCCGGTCATCACGCTTACGAACTACAAAAGGATCTAAGCAATTATTTTTAAATCTTACCTTTTTAAATCCATGCATGGCCTCTAGTATGTGCGCCTCCAGTAACATGCTGTGTAAGAAATCCCTGGAGCAGTACCGTTTTCTGCGTGTAAGCAGGTGCAGCATTCTTACCCCAACCTGGGCACTTGAGCTCTGCTTACCTAGGGAGGTCCCCTCCGAGGGCCCTCTTGTCCGTTACGGTCCTTTGCTAACTGGTGTCTTCATCTCCAGAGCTTTCCTCTTCTCTGCTGGTATCAGGTTACCAAGACAGTTTATGAAGATTCTTTCCTAGTCAGAAATGTGAAAAGTAGCTGATTATTAAAGTGGTTACTGGGGGCCACACCTCTTCTAATATTGTGTACCTTTCCATGTAATCCTCCCATCAACTTGTAGTGTCTGTATTTTAAAAGAAGGGGATGGGAGCTCGGGCTAAGGCATTAGTCCAGGACATACCTAGGAAGTGGTAGAACCGGGATTCACATCACAGACTGCCGTCTTCACTGGACCATGCAGCTTAAAAAAGAGCACTTTTCCCCCATGCCTTGTGGGTACACTCTCAACTTGGCCTTTAAGACCCTTCACACTTCCTACGTGAACCTTCCATCCCTCCTGCTATGGGCTCCTTGTTGTCTCCGGAGTATAGACATCCTCTAGTCAGGACCTTTCTCTTCTGAAGCTTTTTCCTAATTCATGTAACACCACTGTATAATTTCCTTAAGATTTATCTGAGAGAGAGAGAGAGCCCAAGCAGGGAGAGAGGCAGAGGGAGAGAAACTCAAGCTGACTCCCAGCTGAGCACAGAGCCCGTCTCGGCTCAATCTCACCCACTCTGAGAGCAGGACCTGCGCTGAAACCAGGAGTCGGACACCCAGCCCACGGAGCCAGCCAGGCACCCACCATCATACAGTTTAACTAGACAGCAAGAATGTCACAAAGGGAGCCCGTATGTATTAAGTAAAGACGTCATAGAGCTCTCATCATTTTCTTCCTGTTTCGGCTAGCATGTCCCATGGCTGGTGGCCCCCGGGTGCTGTGTGGTTTTTAGTTACTAAGTGAGAAGTACTGGGTCCTGGCTGTCTTAGGTGAGGGTTGGGGTGGGAAGAACTTCATTTTGTTAGAAAAGAAACAAAACAAAAAGACCAGAACAAAATATACCAGACATTTTAAGAATTACCTGTCAGTGTGGTGACTATAAATAATGTAAAATGTCATCGTGTTCATCTGAATCGTCACATTCTCTGTAATTAATACATATTATTAAACATCAGGAAGTCGCTTTCAGCAAGAACAGAGAGTTGGCCTGCTTTAGCGGCAGGGTCCATGCATCCTAGGGTTTTCAGCCATTTTTTGGCTTCCTTAAGTCCAACCCTCCTTTCCCAACAGCACGTACTTTTCCCAGTGCAGAGGTGCACAGTGGAGGTTACCAACAGCCCAGGGTGAGGCCACCAGGGACTGCAGAGCGGTAGGAGTACGTGTAAACCCAGCCTGGGGAGGGAGTCGTGCCCCACCAGGATGTGAACCCCGGATGTGGTCAGCGCGGATTTCTCCCACAGTGTGGACCTCAGGGCTCGCACTTGACTGGGGCTTGGTTGAATGGCTCTCTTCTTCCTCTCTCGTGCTGCTAAAGTAGAAACAGCCCGCTCCTCCTAGATACTTTCATTTTTCTAATTAATTCCTGTGGTTTTCATCCCCAAACCCGGATTCTCAGGGAGTAATGCCCAGCTCTTCTGAACACATGGTTCAAGGGATAGGTCCGGTACTTGCAGACCAGGCCTCTAGACGTCCATCCTGGAAGGCAGCCCCCCGCCCCCGAAGCCTGGACTCTTCACCTGTGCAGAAGGAAGTACCCAAATCAGTCCGCAAATAACTGAACATCTTGGGGAGAGGCAGCTGTAAATATGAGGAATTTTATTTTATTTTTTGCTGACATACTATGAGGCAAAACAAAATGGACACCATACAAAATAACTTTATAAAATATCATTCACATCATATTTTATCAGATTTACAGCATTCTGTGCATGTTAAGGGTTATGTAAGGAGGTGAAAAAACACTATGCCAAACTTTTAGTATTAGTTTATATACACACGGTAAGAAACAAAACAAGTAACTGTTAGGTTTTCCATGACTTTATTGCAAAAATAGTGCAAACTACTTAACCTAGTAAGCTGTAGGACAAACTCGAAAGGACCCAGCGAAGCTCAAACACGAAAATAGACGCTCCGTGTCTCAGCCTTTAGCTCTCCGCACCAGTTCTACCTTTCGTCAGCCCAGACCACTCCCCGTCAGCCGGGGGCGGTGAGGAGGGCCGGGGTAGAGGCGCGCGGAGACCGGCTCCTCGGAGGCCAGAGCCACCCGGCTGCCTGACGCCGGGGATCCCTGGAGGCTCATGCTACTCACTCAACGGCAATTCTGTGAGGTCTGTGCGGAAAACACTCAGATGCCATCGTGTCTAAGTCCGACCTTAGGAAGAAGTTCTCCAAACCTCTTGATGACATGGTGAAAGAATTAAGAAAGCAGCATGAACAGGAAGGGCTGGGAACATTATTGTCTGCACACACGGCACCCTTTTTCTCAGGCGTGTTTGGGTAAAGTCGTCTATTCTACCGGTGGGGCAGCCTTTGAACCAGATACTGAAGTCAAGAAGACAAAAACGAAGGATACTGTATCCAGACAAGAGTAACTTTAAGATTTCTTTCAACAGTCTCTTGGGGTCCAAAAAGCATAGATCTAAAAACAAAATAAGAGCAAAACAAAACGCTACATATAAAAGCTAAAGAAACAAAATGCAGCATATTCAGGTTCTTTTTCTTGAGGTACCTATATAAATTTCATCACCTGCCCCGAAGTACTCTTGTTAGGTCAAGAACAAAATGCTGACTGGTGAGCCGACCGCGGGGCACTCGTCACTACCGAGAAAGTGCAACAATGCGGGTCTGTGTATGCAGCATACGAGCGGGGCGAGTCTGCGAACGCTCAAGCACTGACCTGACGGGCGCCTAACAGGGAAAAACACACAACCAGAATCAGCCCATGTTCCAAGATCCTGCAGCAAAAAGCCTCCCAAATCGACTTTCAGAGTTTTGCCACTAAGGAATGTTGGTTCTCTTGTAAAATTCAGAGATCTCTTCAAAATTGTAAAACTATGTACTACAGGAAAGAGCCCTACTGGTTATTTCTTATTGGTATAAAATCAAATTCTTAAGACTCCAAAATATTGTGTTACCTCCAAAGAATTAAGTTAAAAAAGATCACCAGAGTAGGAAAAGTCTAGAATTGTAAACTGCCAAATATAAAGGCATGGAAAGTCATCGATCTCCTACCTTAGGGCCTCACCTGCCAGAAAGCTTGCCTAACCCACGGCGACCCCGGGCCTGCTGCTGAGTGCAGGCCTCCCCCGCCGCCCGCCGGCGCCTGCTCCCTGTCCTGTCCTCCGGCTGCCCGCGGGCGCCGGCACCTCCACCGGGAGAGACGGGGTGGACATCGGTCCGCCGGCTGCGCGGGAAACAGGCGCGCACGGTTCGCCAGAAGAGGACTTGCCAGAGGGGGACGGGGGCGCGGGCGGCCCAAGTCGCCACAGGAAGGGCGCAGGGGAGCTGTTTGTGCCCCTTCACTGGCAGAAAGAATGAAGAGAGAGCTGTCGGCACATGCATAGAAAGTCTGGAATTTGTTTGTAAAATGTTCATTTGCTCTTGGACGTCATTTCTTCTCACAAGAGGGCAGCTGGGATTTTAATAGACTTGACTAGCTGGCTGGGGGTAATCTATCAAAGTCCATGGCCAATTGGGCTTTTTTCCCCACTGCGATAGAAAACTATTTCATTTCATACTGATTTTTTTCCTGATGCATTAGGATTCAACATAAAAGGCACAAAATAAATAAAACTATTATTAAATAAACGGAAATTATGATTTCAAGCTTTGTGTGGCATTCTATCTTGCTGTTTGGTTACTTTTTCTAATTTAATTTGACAGACTTAGTAAATAGCACCCAACTGTTTAACTGAGGTAGATCCACATTGTAAAGAAAGCTGGGTCCCCTCCACTTCACGTCTAAATTTAAGATGCTTTCACAAAAACAAAAATCCATATAATCCTATGCCGAAGCGATGGCAGGTGGCACTACCCGAAGAAACCTCAGAACGTGAGCAGGTTAGCAAGTAAGATTTATGTCCAATCATACTCTCCATCGGCCACAAATAAATCTCAGACTGGAGGGAAAAGACCAAACCTTTAAAAGTAACCCTGAACAAGTCTCTAGACTTTCAGAATAGGTCTTCTTGACTGACGGTCACAGAAATGCACAACGGTCCGTTTCCACCAAGCAACAGCAACAGCCAAGTCAACCAGAGAGAGAGAGAGAGAGAGAGAGCGCGCGAGCGAGCGCGAGAGCTCTGGATCACTGAAAGTTTCCCTTTGTAACCCTGGAGAAAAGACTGCTTGAATTATGATCTAGCATCTCGGTGTGAACAGTTTAAACTCACCGCCTACTACTTTTGCATACTCTGAACTTACCACTGTAACATCGGGTTAAGGCTTGAGTTACAGTGGCGCCACCACCTAGCGTCATGCAGGCATTGGACGTCCTCAACACAAGGAATGGTGTGGAACGGGAGACAAGGACGGAAGCCTCAGAAGCATATTTAGCAAGTACTGTAATTTCATAAGGAGATTTACAATCCATGTGCCAAATGAGAAGTTATACAGAGAGGCCAATGTATAGGAACCTAGTTCACACAGGAGCTTCCGAACTCCAAAGCAGCGCCGCACGGTTTCTCCACCAAGCACAGGACGCGTCGTGAGGGGCCGCCACGCAGCCACGGGCGAGTCCACGGCCGAGTCCACGGCCGGTGCGCACGGCACCGCCTGACGGGCGCCCTTGGAGCCGCGCAGCTTCTTAGGAAACAGTAAACTTTGAATGGTCACGACACATTTTGATTCAAAATATCTTCTAAACTGTTATATTGCGGGGGAAATGGAGATGGGCAAGATCCACCTATGGAACTTCTGAATTCATTTTTGGTTCTTTTTCGATTATTTTACAAAAATAAAATGAAACTAGAAAAGCTGATAAAACTCGGGGTTAAAAGCCCTCAAATACGTATCAGTAAGTCGTCTGCAGTGTACCAGAGGTAAGACAAATACTACATTCTTTTCTTGTATTTCATGAGTAATTAGCCACTTTGCTGCACAGAAACTTATAATTATTCTCTTAAAGTTTTTTAAAAAGTAAAAACTCACTTGCCTCTACAGTTATAAAACATGAATTCATACCTTCAACAACTGCACTGAAATCTACCGTCACACTCGAGACTCAAAGTTCAGTTCAGTGCTCAACTCTACGTACTTCCAGGGTTTCGGTCACGTGTGTTTTTGGCTTTGAAGAGGAACCAAAATTCATGACGTGCCATCCCGTCTGCGGCCGGCACCTCCGCCGAGGGAAAGTTTGCCTTCCAAAATGGAGAGAAGGTAGAAGGAGGGGCCTCGAGGAGCCGCCAAGAACGAGTTGCTGTGCATTTTTAAAGTAAAAAACATTGGACTATTTCCCCCACTTAAAAGCAATAAAATCATCCCTTGACAGGGACAGCCCCTGACCCTCCATGGGTAAGGGCTTTTTGTTCTTTTGTTTTTTAAATTAGACCATCAGCCAAGTAACTGCTCCATACTTGGCTTGGAAAAGTGAAGAGATCAAAAATGTGCCTTGGGCATGTCACGGAGGGGCGTCTCCTGCGCACAGCTCACCTCCCCAGCTCATCCCCCCAGCGGCTTCCCCGCACGGCACAGAGCAGAGCGGCAGGAACGGGAAGCGCCCCCGAACAAGGACAGGACTGACTAGCACCTTATGTCTGAGGACCTCACACGCAACTCAGAGACCCGACTCCAATTCCTCTTCTAAGAACCTGGTCCCGTGACACTGGATACGCTTGAAGGACGCTGAGGACAAAACCACCAGGTTCTGCTGATGGCCACGGGCCATGCCCGACTAACAAGAGATGGAGCTTAGGCTGATTGCCTGGAATCCCGACGGACGTGGACTTGGGGAGGAAGTCCTGGGACTACGAGAGCCTCACGCTGTCCGACACGAGGCCGTGTGCCGGGCATCACAGTTTACCGAATCAGGAGCTGAGGACAGACGCGGCCTCAAAGGCAGAAGGTCAACGACTGACTTGTGGAATGGTACATGCTTACTTCCCACTAAAAACACAGCCCCGGCGTGATTCCAAAAGGACACTGAGGACCAGACTTTAAAGGCACAGAGGCTGAGACTGGGTCTTCTAGAACATACTGTCTGGTACCGATGGAGACCAGAGGAAAGCCTGGTGCCACCTGCTTCCAGGGTCTGAGGGTCCTGCTCCCCCCCCAACCCCCGCCCCCGGAGTTCCCAGGAGCCTCGGCTCCCCAACGCGAGCACCTAGTTCTGCCAGGTGGGGCCAAGGAGCCGAGCAGTCAGCCTGCATCGCACCCCTCGCCCGGTTGTGTGGGGTGTTCTTGGGATCAACTCATGGTTTTAAGGACCTTGATGCAGACGGTACTTAACGCGGAGGGCAGCCTCAACATCTAGTTCCTGGAGACACTTGAGGGGGAAGAGTTAATATTTGGTGTTTTAGCTTTAACTCTGTACCACTTAAATCCAAGGAGGTTGGAAATAGAAGACAATTCAGCTTCCTCCCAACCCCCAAAAAAGGGATGGGAGTCATACCACCAAGGGCATTTAAAGATGTTAACACTTCTACATTTTTCACATCAACCAGTAAGAGAAAAGTTAACAAAAGCACCAGTAATCTTCAGTTCCCTCTTTTCAAATAATTTTTTCACGAATGCAGAGATGATGGGAGAGGCCTACCCCAGGACCCTGGAGACAGGGATACAAAAAGCTGATGGGTAGGTCTGAGTTCAAGGGTTCATGTTACTGAATCAAGGAGAGGGCCACTGTGCAGCGTCCCCCGACACACCCTGATTTGGATTTGGGTTAAAAATGAGGCCAGCCCAGAGCACCCGAGTAGTTGCAGAAGCAGGTCAGCAGATGTCGTGGGGACCCACCCTACACATTCGTGCGTCCTGGGTGGGCTGCTGTGGACAGAACACGGTCATCGCAGAAGTACAGAACGTTCTTAGAAAGACCGCAAAGGACACTTAGCTCTTTCAGAAGTAAAGCACGCCACGTAGCACGAAAAGCATCAAAACCCAAAACAACTCTGCTGAAGGCAACAACTTGCAGGCAATGTTCTATCTGGAACCTCTCTGGGCCAAGGTCAGCGTCTGATGAACATCCAGTGAGACAGCAGAGCGCCCTCCAAGCACCCTGACATCTCCAACTGCAAAACCACCTGCCCGTCCCGCCGGGGTTCAAGAGCAAACGGATGGAGGCATTCGGGAGCAAATTCGAACCTCCCGAAGATGAGAGAACACCGAGAACCTAAAGACAAGACGTGAAGACGGCAGAGGGTGACACCGATGGACCCACACACAGTGCACGGGGAAGGGACATTCTGACAGCAAAGCGGTTACTCACGAGGAGGGGATTCCGAGCGAACGGTCTGTCTCGGGGCGGACTGCCCGTAAGTCAGCCTCCGAGGACCCAGGGTGCCGGCAGTGGGAACTCCTACTTCAGTGCTGGCTGCGGGCCCTGTGTTCCTTTCAAACAAAGGGCCTTGGACTTGAACAGAACATCAGGTCACGGTTGAGGAGGGAGTGATAGCAACTCAAGGTTCCAAAGTCAAAGGTCAACGATAACTGTGTGGTTTTTTGAAACCTTACGGCCACTTGAGACGCATTATTTGTACGAGAGTCGGTGTTTCAGCACCTTCGTGATTTCACAGGGTGTATAAAAAGGGAGAAGGGTGCAGAGGGAGCTATCTTCAACCCATTCTTGAGTAAAGCAGAGAAGAAAGTGCTTTCTTACAGCAAACAGGACAGTGGAGAGCCAGGACAGCTGGCCGTTTCAAGGTTTCCCCACCCAAGGCCCCGCATGGAGATGCTCCCACCAGCCCGAGAGGACCATGCGGGAGGATTTTCCGTTTTCTTCACGCTGGCGGCTTAGAACCCCACATCACGGAGCTGGGCAGCCCCGAGGAGTCCCCGCTGCACCTCTGATGCCTCCGAGGGGGAGTGGGGGACTGCCCGCGGGTCACAGTATGGCACACACATTTTCAAGCCAGAACTGAAGAGAGATGGTCACCATTCAGTTTTCTCAGGCAACATTTTGGCTATTTTCAGTGTGGACAGCTACGCTTAAGAGCAAACATGAACCTATGGAGAATTCAGAGGTAGCCTTTATCTGCATTTATTTTTTTTTAACTAAAAGGTATGAAGAAACCACCTTCTGTAGAGATTTGGCTAAGCCAATACATTCACTTTTGACAATAAAATGGCAAAACGTAAACCAAAGAAAAGCGTCAGGGAGGGCACCGTGGTGGCGTCAATGCCACACGACCGGCGGGTCGGGTCTGAAAGCTCGTCTGTGTGTCGGACGCCGGCCAGCCCGGCCACAAGCAGGAGCACGCGCTTCGGATCTAGCAAAAGTCACCAGGCCTGGCCTCCAGGTCCCGCTAGCGTCTAGGGGCAAAGCCGCAAGTGACACTTCGGACACCACAGCGATCTCACGGCTTCAGGATGACGGCTGGACCGGAGAGAAGCGAGGGCCCCTCGCGGTCCACGGACGCTTCGGACCCAGACCGCCCGGTCCCGGCCGGGCCTGGAAGGAGGCGCGTGAAGGAGCCACGGAAAGCACGAGGAGTTACACACACCCCAGAAGTGTCCACGGGATTTCCCACGCACCCCTGAAAATCCCAGCTTGGGACCTCAAGGGGAGAGCAGACTCTCCTCTCAACACACTGCGAACTTCCCTTCTGAGACGAGAGCACGAGGCTCCTTAGTCCTTCCCGGACGGTCCGCAGACGCACGGCTACGGACGCAGAGCGGAGCCCCGAGGACACGGCGGTCCCCGCCACGGGGCGCGCGCTGTGCTCGCCTCACGTTTTGCTGACCTAACCCGACCTGCAGTCACTTCAAGCAAGCACAGCAGATGCAAAGGTGGACACGATAAAGAGGAAGTTGTCAAAAAAAAAAAATCAGTGCAATTACCTGGAGTTGAAAATTTTCCTTAGAGGAGAGTCGGCATGTGTGTGTCACAGGCAGCCCCGTCAGAGCACACGCGCCCGTGTCCACACTGGGAACACGTCACCGCAGCCGAGCCTGCCGGCGGGGCCGCTCCAGAAAGGCTCCTCCGTCACTCTGGGGAAGGGCTTAGGATATGAATAAAATGTTCGCGTCCTGAAAGTGAGGCGCACCGACGCCGCACAGGTTTCTGTCTACTGGACACCCCTTCCTCGCGAGCGTGAGAGGACTCGGGTCACAGGGACATCGCTACGGCTTGTCTGGGCCACTGGGATTGCCACTGTCTGGACTGTGTCAGCTTCTAAAGCTCCTCCCACTGGAACTGCCTTAGGTAGGGAAAATGCCCGGGAAAAATCCTTTTAACTGTCCGCCAGCTCACAGTCCCGCTGAAGGAGCACATCCGGGTCCTGATGGCTCCGAACGCGCCAAGTGCTTCCGTGACGACGACGAGCAACCGAGAGAAGCCGTCCCAGCGCCCCGGAGACAGTCTGGGGCCCAGCTACTGTGGGACGCTGGGCTGGTCTACCCTTAACATCTCGTATCAAATATATAATTTGACTGAAAAACTGCCTTGGAAAAATAAAATTTAAATCACCCTGCAGATCAATGTAAAATTACATTGCCGCGCATATAAGAAAAACAATTCATCCAGAAAAATTACATTTGTGGCTTTCAAAAATAAGTCATCCGGCAAACTTGCAGGTAAACATTAGGCAATTTATAAAAGTTGGGGAAAATAATTTCTATCATATCCATCAGGTACCATGTGCACTGGGGATATCCACATCGGCCACATCGAACCAGAGCAGAAAGAAAAAAAAATAAATAGCAACATCTGCATTGAACAACAATCAAAATAACATATAACATAACATCAGTAAAACCCCCGACCCGCCCACCCCGAACCCTGCTACAGGAACTGAAGTCAGACTGTCTTTTCCAACGAGCACTCCGTAACCGGGGTGAACCTCAGCGACGGCCGGGACCGCGGCCAGCCTCCCGGAGCGTGGACCGCACTCCGCTCCTGCTGCGTCCCTCTCGGGCCAGGGGTCGCCTGTGGCTCTAGAGTGCCAACATTCATCCAAGGGAGTGTGACAACACTACCAGAAAGCAACGTCACCTCACAACGTCAAAGCAGACCCTACAATGTTGTAGCAACAGCGCGTACGTGAAGACTTCTCAACACCAAAACCCAACAGTCCCTTTCCGAAAGTAGAGGTGTGCCCAGTTTTACAAAAAGCTACTGGAACTAGGGAAGTCTGAGCTTGGAGAACACGGACAGGATGGACTCTCAGGGTCACCACAGGGCGCTTCCACACACGGCGGCCGTCCTCAGCTCCCCTGGGCTTCCTTCATCGCTGTCACTCGGGTGACGGCGGGGCGGACAGACGGACAGTGGGGAAGGGCTGGGAACGGTCCTTCTTCTTCAAGTGACATTTAAAACCGACTAGGGGGGTACCAGTATGAGAATCTGATCAGGAGACATCTTTTTTAAAGAGATGAGAGAAATCCCAGTTTTTCTTTTAAATGAATCCAGGTTTCCACACCATAGTTTTCACATTCAGTTTGCTTAAAGCAAGGCACACCTTACTTAACAGCGGGGGTAGGGCAAAGCCGGAACCAAGATGCCTCTCGCCTCTGTGAGGGCCCCGAGCCTCGGGCGACCCTGGGAGCTGGGGAGCCCTGTCGGGGCCACGCGGGCCGCGGGAGCCCGGGTCGTCAGAGACAGGCAAGGGAAGCCCTTTTGGTTTCCAAGGGAACAGGGCTCAGACTTAGCCTACTGCACTTTGAGGTTTTATGCTGTCTCAAAATTCATCCTAATAATGGCAGGACTGGTCGAAATTTGGGAAATCGGTATTTACCTGAGAAACTGTAACTACAGCCTTCTGAATTCTGAATCATCAGATGTGTACAAAGGTATGCGGCTTACCTAGCTGGAGACGTTCAGTCTATTAATGCTTTTAGTATTAAAAGTTTTATAAAACAAGCACAGGGCTATAAAAAGTTCCCTTCTCAAAGGGCTCTGGCCCGCTAAAAGGAAAACCCGTCCTTCAAAACGATAAAACAAAGTTTGGGTCTAATTTTCCGCCAGCCCACGATCTTGCCTGGGTGTTAGCTTAGTCTGCCTGCGCTGCCCAACGGCTCCTCCCTGCTGGCCCCGGGGCTCGGGGGAGAGGACCCCTCTGACTTCAGGCAGCCCCGGAGCCCCGGCTGACGGTATAAATGCAGACGCCCAGCTCCAGCCCCGGAGAACCGGACTCAGGAGCCTGCATTTTCACCGAGTACCACCCCCGGCCCGACCGCCGGGGCCCTGTTGCAAGGAACACAAACACACCTTTGAGACACGTGGCTCTAGATGATCCTACAAACGGCTGAAAACTAACCTAATCTCAGATTCCGAAAGTGTGTTAGTGAAAAGATTTCCTCCTCAGCTTGAATGCTCCTGGTAATTTAAGCCAAGAGTGTATCGGTGTTCTTCTGAAAAGAGGAGAAAGTGCCACTTGCCAATAAGACGATAGGGAATTGCAACATTTCTTAGAGCAGAGGCTTCTGTTCGTTTTAAAAAAGACCAAAAAAAAAAGAGAGAGAAAGAAAGGAAAAAAACAAAACCAAACCCAAAACCAAGAAAGAAACAGCAAGAAGAGGCTAATGCCATCAATAAGACACCCATAAGCACACCCACACACGCACACGCACACACCACTCTGAGTTTTTTACCTTCACAAAGAAGAGTCACCCCTTTGTCATCACTGCCCAAATCTAGGCCGAGTGCCCACGACAGCTCTGCCCGCAGTGCCCCGCCCCGGCCGCGCCCCAGAGCCCGCAGACCAGAAACAGAGGTGGGCACCCTCTCCAGCGGGGGGCACCTTCGGGGCCAGAGGTAAGTGTCGGGCTGGGCTTGGGGAGGCCTTCAGCAGGGAGAGGGAAACCGACAGAGCACAAAGCAGCACGAGGGGAAGGCGCGTCTCCTCCCCAGAACCTCTACATTAAACGTGGACTTGATTTTTTTTTTAAATCGTCTACGAGGACCAACAGCCCACTGAGCACAAACAGAGTTGTCCGTTGTTATCTTTCCGAGTTGTCCATGGCATCACGCTTAGTGCGATGGTTTTTAGACGGGCAAACCCACGTCTGGGGCCCAGGACACCAATCTCTTCTGCCGGCTTTGCAGTCAGCCACCTCCGAGGGCAGGGCCTTGCCGCCAACCGCCAGCCCTCTGCGCCCTTCAGTGCATAGATCCTGCGAAACTCGTCTAACAGAACCATACACCAGAGGGAGGGACACTCTGACACATGGACTGGTTTCCCAGGAATGGAAGAAAATACATTCTATTTGTGCTTAATCGGCTGAGCAACACGGGGGACAGGAGGTGGGGCGGGGCCACCGTGCCCGTGCCCGGTCCTCCCGCAGGTACAGGCTACGCAGGCTACGCGGGGGGGACAGCGGGTGGCGGTCACACTGACTCAGCTGCTTAATCCCGCACGTCAGCACTGAGAACCACAGGCGGTGGTCCAGTCTCCAGGCTCCACAACACTCTTGATATAGTGAACAGATCACAAGAAGCACCCCGTAGTCAATAAAATGAAAAAACAGCATCTATCTATCACATTAATACTGCAAACCAGATATATATATTTTTTCTCTTACATTAAAGACATAACAGTGAAAAAGGATTGTACTGTATTTATCACCACAGACCCGTATTCTTTAGAAACTTTGGAAAATAAATGTCACAGTCCTGTAGGACAAATCTTATGATTAGACTGTCGGCATATTGTCTTTTTTTCTTTTTTTAAATAAATTTTTATTAAAATGGCACTTGTCTGCCAATCTCTCTGGACCTAGAAATGCTGTAAACACACACGGCCCATCTTCTGCCCCCGCTCCTTATTTCAAGCTGAGTGAGAGGCGGGCGGTGGCAGTATTAGACGCCCGTGGGCGCCTCGGCGGGCCACCTGCCCTCGGTCCCGAAGAGCTGGCGTCAGCCCTGTCAGGAGCAAGCTAGAATCACTCGGACATAAACGTCAGTGGCCACCTCAGAGTGCTCAAGGCTTTAAAACCACAGCCGTGCTCTGTGTCGCTTTCACTCTGAGAACGTTCACAGCTAGTCTGAGCCCATCAATTTCATAGAGAATCATGTGTTAAAAACAAGTAAATTGAATGACCAAATAAATTAAAAATGTTTTAAAGCCCTGAGTTCACAGACTGGTTAGGAGATTTTTAGGAAACACGGGACTCTGTTTTAATGAGCAGCTTATATAGGTTCCGGCAAACCGCATTTCCTACGACAATGGGGCCTCATACAGGTCTGCAGTTCAAAATCCAAGTCTGAAATCTGGGACGGAAGGCATTCTGGAAAATGGAGAATCTACTAAAATCAATGGCGTCTCATGTTTGATGCTGGCTGTCACGGAAGGGCTGGGCATCTGTTGGTCTGAGTGTAGCTGGTCTCATGTGAATCCAACTCGGTACACGATCGTAAACACTAAAACACGTCAAGCAAAGTACATGGTGCGCAGGGTGTCCTGATGAACCTGGACGGCCTTCGCCAACGCTTGATGGTCTCGCCCATTACTCTGCCCGGAGGTATGGCTTCCTTCGGCACTGTGGGGGTGGGAGGACAGACAGACAGAGAGAGTGCAGCCTTTAATGCACCACGAGGCACCGCACAGATGATAAGACGAGGCACCAGCTGTCCGGGGAGGCAGCTACAGAGCTACCGGGTGGTGAAGACGCGGGCATCCAGGCGTCCGCGCCACGCTCAGCTCCAGCCCCCGAGGCCCCCTTGCTTCCCGGCCTGAAAACGCAGCTCCCAAAGCCAGTTTCAGAGGCGACCCCTGCCGTGCCCCCGGCCAGGAGAGGCCCACCACTCACCTGTCATGTTCTTTGTCCACCAGGTGGTACCTGGCCCGGAAGGCCACCAGGTGGGCGTAGTATGCTGGCGCCGGGATGGACACGGAGCGCGTGCAACGCACGTAGGTGTGACACAGCTGGTAGGTGAGAATCTGCAGCTCATCGGAAGAGAAACGATTGTCATCCCAAAGCACGTGATAGTGGGAAGGCCTGCTTGTTCCCTAAAAGCAGATCAGAGGATCAGAGGAGTGAACGTGCAAGCGAGAAGTCCAGAACTCACCTACACAGGGCCCTGCTGAGAGGCCAGGCTTCGGTCAACCCCCTCCGGAGGACTCAGTGGGAGAACGCTTAGGGACAAAAACCCGTGGGCCTCTTCACCGACACAGGCCAGGAGTCTTGAGGTGACAAGGGGCTACAGGGTGACCTTCCCGGGACATCCCGCAAACATGTGTGGCGGGAGACAAGGCCGAACTCCGCCAAGCGGGAAGCCGGTTCGGAGTCAGTGCCTCTGCTCCGGGCCGCGCCTCCCTTGGCCTCATCACCGCTGGGCTCTCAGCTAGCTCACGGAGCTCCAAGCGCACGGCCCGGCCCTGCGGCCCCACCAGCATACCTGGCTTTTGCACCCACTGCTCCCGCCTGACCTCGTCTCGTCTGAAATGGGGGCCCTGACCACAGCACACCAGGGGGTCCGTTCCCCGCCCCCGGGACCCCACGGTCCCCACCCTCACCTGTTCCCTGGCCCCCCGCCCACCTCCCCCACCCCGCCGCCGGGAGTGCCTTGCGTGAGGCTTGTGCTCTGCGGGTGTCTGTGGAGCGTGCGGACCACGTCACAGGGACACCGAGACTGGGCAGCAGGGACCCTGGGTCCTTACCTGGATGCCAGCGTGGCTACACAGGTAGAAGTCAAACTCGGTCGGGTGGGTGATTTTCGTGTCCACAGTTGTGCCTGCTGGAATGTTTCCACTTTTCCCAACCTTCAGCAATACAGGAACCCGTTAGACGTGTCCAGGGACAACAACAAAAAGCAAGCAAGCCCATCAGCCTCGCCCACTGCCTTCAGATGCTGGCCCTTCCCGACCACGGGTGGCCGGATCTCGCCGTTAGGTTGGCTACACACTGGCTCAGCACAACAGCACGAAAACAGAGCTTAACAAAGAGCCCCACAAGCGAGCGAGTGCCTCTCCTACGAGGGCTGGGGTGCTTTTTCCCCAGGTCTTGTGAGGTCCCAGGAGGGAAATGCAGGTGTCTTCCCTTCACTGAAGAACGTGCGCGTAACGCTCGAAGGGCTCACTGTTACTGCTGAGGGCACCGACGACGACGTACACACCTAAAACCGTGCACGACAGACACCTGGCGGGCCATCCCCTGTGCACAAGCACACCTGACATTCAAGGCAGACGGTCTAGAGCACCCAGAAGGCTCAGGAGCGCCCGTGCTGGGCTGGTGGCTCAGTCACCACCACCCAGAGGGCACGCTCTCCAGCCCCCCACCCAGGCCATCTGAGAAGCAGGGGGATGGGCTTGGCTACAGACGGTACCAAACCACTCAGCTCTAAATGTACGTTCTGGGATCGCACAATCACAAGCACCCAGCTCCTGCTGCTGGGGCCGCGATGAAGCCCAGGCTCTGGAGCCCAACCAGGATCAGGAAGTCACTGACTTTCAGCTCTGCAACTTCCAAAGACACGCGCCCGTGCGAGTCCCAGGGTCCCTCCTGTGCCTCTTCAGATTACTTCCTGTCAACCTTTTTTCACACCTTCCAATGTTTAAAAGTCAAATATTTGGAAATGGTGCCCCCCACTCCCAGATTGAGAATTTATCATCCCACGTGTACTTTCATCACTCGCTACATATTTAAGTCTGCGTGAGCACGACACTGTGTTACTGCGCAGGTTCGCAAACAGGCACGTATATCACATATATCCTGCCACTTGCTGGTTTTGCTCAATATTGACGACTCTGAGGTGTATTCATGTGCTACACAGTGTATCCTGCTCGTTGCTGGGCAGCACAGCAGCACAGGACTACATCTCAGTAGACAGAGTATCTGCTACCAGAAACACCGCTGCAGCGAACATTCGTCTACTTGTCTCCTTACACACACGCAGGGGGGCTTCTCCAGGGCTACAAGTACCAGACTGCATCCGAGCTGGCTTACCAGTCTACACTCCCGTCGGAAGTACAGGACAGTCCTCGTAATAACACATTCACTCTGTGCCAAGGACAATGTAAAGTGCTTGGGACCTTCCCAACACCCTCAGGAAGGTGCTCCCGGGAGGCCGACACCTGTGGCCATGCAGCTGGGATGCTAGGGCTGGATTGGCTTTAGACCCGTGCTCCTGACCGTGGCCCAGCACCCACATCCTTGCCAACACTTGGCTGTTATCAGGATAACTTCATGAGTCCCCCACGCCCACTCCCCCCAGGATTCCCCATTCTCTAAAAAATTTTGTGTAAGATTATTCTTTGATACTTTGGTAAAACTTGCCTATAAAAAAATCTGGACAAACTTCACAAAGTAAGCTCAATAGTTTCTTCTTTTATCCTATTCTCTGCCACACATTAAGATCATCTATTCTTGAAGGCTTGGTAAAATTTGCCTGGCTCTCTGGGCCTGATGCCTTTTGGAAAAGATGACTGATTATCCTCTGGAGCTGATTTTAGTAATTTCCCTGATTCCACAAACAACTGTGTGTATCTCTCTCTTCCCATTCTAATGTATCTATCAGCATAAAGCTGTTACCACCCCAAGATGATTTGAGTAACACATCTCCCTTCTGGGGTCATAGACTCTTTTTGCTTTTTTTTTTTTTAAATATTTTATTTATTTATTTGTTAGAGAGGGAGAGAGCGAGCACAGGTAGACAGAGAGGCAGGCAGAGGCAGAGGGAGAAGCAGGCTCCCCGCCGAGCAAGGAGCCCGATGTGGGACTCGATCCCAGGACGCTGGGATCATGACCTGAGCCGAAGGCAGCTGCCCAACCAACTGAGCCACCCAGGCGTCCCCTCTTTTTGCTCTTAACGTTGTTACAAGTATCCCCTTTCTTCCCTCCCTGAGTCTTGCTAGGTTTCTCTGTCTTCAAAGAAGCAGGTTTCGTTTGTGTTCCTGTGCTCAGTCTTCTTCATTATCTCCCACGGAGAGGGGCTGGGGTTTCTGAGCCCGGGAGGCTCGTGGCAGGGGCGGTTTACAGGTGGAGGGAGGAAGCCTGAGCACACCGGCCCCTTGGCCTTCCCTCCACGCCCACGACTAGCAGCTCTCCTGTCCTTCCTGCACCTTTAGCCTCCCTGGCCAGTTCGCTTTCTTACTTTCCAGCACGTGTATCTAAGCCTACCCTCTTCTCTCCAAGAACTGCTCTAGCTGCACTGCATAAAATCTGATACGAAATCCTCTTTTTATTCAGTTCTGATTACTTTGTAATTTTTATTCCCTTTGCATGCTTAATGCGTGTGTGACTCAGAAGTGAATTTAGAATTTCAGGCTTTCTTAAATGTCTTTTTCATTCTACTGTTGATTTAAAATCTAATTCTACGATTTAAAGAAACAAATGTGGTTTGCCCAACAGATCTATTTCCAATAGATTTGGAAATCTTCCGAGATCTCCTTGTGACCAGGAACAAGGCGACTCTCATAAGCCTTCCGCGAGAACGCGAGTGTCAGCGGCGGGACGCTAGCTGTGAGACCTGGCCTGGTCTTCCGCCTTCCTGCGTCTGGCTTTCGGTCACGTGTGCCTGTGCCCGTGACTGGCAGTGGTGTGGCAAAGCGGGTTTGTCAATTTCTCCTGGGAATTCGGTCTGGTTTTCGCTACACTGTATTTTCTTCCCTGTATGTATTTTTAGGTCACCGCGTTAGGTGCGTCCAAGCCCACGGCTGTTACATCTTCTTGGTGGATGTGACCCTGCAATCGTGACAAACTGTCCGTTTCTCTCACTACAATCTGTATTTCGCCTTCGCTGTGCCTTCTCTGGTGCGGGGGCCCGAGCAGCAGGAGGGCTGCTGGCTCTCAGGGGAGTGTCTCCTTCCCTGAGGACACTGTCCCTTTTCGGCTACCTGATGCTGTGCGCTTTGGGACACAAGGCTATGTGTACCTTTATTTTTATATCTCCTGTTGGGAACATCGAAAATACCTGTAACCAGGAGATCCCTACCTTTCTTCAACTGTGGTGATTTCTTAGCTGTTCGCTCTATAAACCTTGCCTCTCCCTCGTGCTCGTTATTCTTCTTCTGGAACTCACAGGAGATGCAGCCCAGGATGGGCTCCCCTGGAGCCCCACCACCTTCAGCACCCCACCACCCCCGACGGGCCCCAGTCTGTGGTGTCACAGAGGCTCTGCCCATTGCCATGGCTGCCACAGGCCTTTTTTCAGAGCCAGGAGTCTGATAATTTCTTTACTGGACACATGAGATCTCCTGCCCGGTCCTGCCCAGGCCTGTGGGATGCACAGGTCCTAACGCCTCACCAGCCCGAGGACAGCCCTTCTCCAGCGCCCAGGGCTGGGTCTCCAGGAAGCCCCTCGTCAGGGCTCTGGGCGCGGGCTGAGCGGAGACCTGTGTCCCTCACGGCCCCACGGCCCAGGGCTGACCTCCGGCCGCTCCTTCAGTCCCAGAACCTCACCCTCTCGTTCTTGTCGGTGCAGAACAGCCGTGTGTGGTGCCTTTTCTGTACCACTATGAACGTGATCCCTGGCTGGTAGTCTTTTTCTAGCTTAAT
This sequence comes from Taxidea taxus jeffersonii, assembly GCA_003697995.1. Classification (NCBI taxonomy): domain Eukaryota; kingdom Metazoa; phylum Chordata; class Mammalia; order Carnivora; family Mustelidae; genus Taxidea; species Taxidea taxus. The sequence continues at coordinate 23,693 of RCUC01135446.1, forward strand.
ACACGCCTCGCGAATGGCCAGCAACTCATGGTGGAGAACCTGAGGGAAAGAAAAGAGGAGTTTAAGGATGGTTCTTTTTTTCTTTAACAGTCTCTTTCTACCTCGGGATAAATCCCTTAATAACACGCACTACTTGACGACTACTTGCAGTTCTGTCCTCTGGTTGTGCCAGCTTGTGACGAGTGGTCTGACTGCCTTTCCCCGTTTGCTTTTTCGTTTATATAATTGAGAGAGATGACCAAGTGTCATAGTTAAATGATTTAAATTAGTGCATAACATTCCTCAACACGGTTTCTAGAATGTTCTGAGTGCTCCATAAATGACACCCATCATGCACAGAAGTAAGAAAGCCCAAGGGGAGACATCCACATGAACCGATCAAGTCAACAACTTGTTTTCTGTGCCGGAGAGGAAGGAGAGAAGCCAGCGGAACGAACACTGGCTCAGGAGTTAGACCCGGGCTCACACCCAGCCCTGCTGCAGGTAGCTGTGTGGCTTTGGGAAAGCCATGGACCCTCTCTGATGCCCAGCTGTTTTTGCTTTTCAAGTGAGAACATCCTACCTTGCAGGCTTGCTACGGAGACTAGAGGAAGGTACAAAGCGCCTGGGATTCAGGGCACAGGGATATCACGATGTTGTTCTCACCCTCTGCATCCGAGATAAACAGGCAAACAACCTCTCAGGCCGTGATGAGGCCGCTCCAGGGACACCTTAGATTTTTAACCATGGTCCGAATCAAACATGGTGTTTTTTCCAAAGTGTCTTGGGTTCTGGGTCGAGAACCACCAGCTGTGGGGATTCCGTAAGGCACAGGCTGTGTTCCCAGAGTGACAAACACAGAAGGCACAGACCCCTCTCCAGCAGGAATGGCTATGGTAGGGGGGCGGGGGGCAGGGGGCACAGAAGGGGGAACATTCTTTACCAAGGGAAGCCAAGAGCTTTTGCCCAAGAGGTACCTTCGAGGTCAGCACCCACTGGACCGTGGATGTTGGGGGTTGGATGTCAGAGGGACCAGCCCTGCCCCTGCAGCAGCTCTCTGAGGCCCTGGCTAGAGGGTTGACTCCCTCCTTCCCATTGACCAAGGGCCTGGGGTGGGAGGGGCGGGATGACCTGTGGACCCCCCGGAGCAGGAAGGTCTAGGCATTCTCTAGCCTGCATGTCCAGGGGGGCCTGGGGCCTCGGACACACTGCAGCGCAGCACTCAGGGTGCCTGCCTGTCCAGGTGGGTCTCCCACAGGACTGGACATGGGCCCCCAGATCTTCTGCCTTCCCTGCTAACATCTCCCAGAGAGACACGTGTGGGGACGGGGTGGGTGGAGGTGTAACTGGCCAGGATCGATGTGGGGAAGACACATTCAGGGCATGGCTCTCCTGAGCTCTGGGCGAGGACGGAGGTCCCCGCAACAGGGAGGGAACGCAGGCACTTGGAAGCAGAGCACAGCAGCAAGCTCCCACACCCGCTCCCTCGCCTTCTGGACAGCTGCCGAGCCTGCGATCCACACGTCATCCAAGACCCCATCCGGACGGTGGCCGGTCCTGTGAGCCCTCCTCCCAAAGGGGGCTCCCGCCCAGCTGCCCTCCCGGCCCCCCTGCCAGAGCCGTCACCAAAGCTCTGCAGCCTCTACCCTGCAGCCTGCCTTTCCCGCTACACACGGAGATGACCCCCGGACACAGTGGGGGTCCCCAGACTCCCCCCACCAAGCCTCCGGAAGGGCACCCAGCCGAGCCGACCCAGACCCGACCCCCCGTGGCTCCTCATCCCCTCCCGTCCTGCCTCGGCCCTGCTGGGCTGGTGGCCTGTTCCCCGCCCGCCATCCCGGTGCGGCCACACCAACTGCGGGGGAGAACGGGCGTCAGTGCGCCGGACCCACAGGTGACTCTTGGGCACTCTGAGACCCCGGAGGCCGCGGGCACCCACCTGCTGGAACTGGCCCTCGGACACGCCGTCGCGGTAGAAGATGATGCGTGTGGGCTTGAAGCGTGTGGACTTGTAGAACTGGATGAGCAGCTCGCGGACCATGGTGGCTAGGTCCTGGATGATCTCCTGCCGGTGCTGCTGGACCCGCACGGTGGCGCAGTAGCGGTTGGGGTGCGCGTCCATGCTGCCCACGACCTGTGGGGACGAGCGAGGACACGCGTGTCACCACCCCGACGTCACGGCACAGTCGAGGGGCAGCGGCGTGTGGGAGGCGAACCTGCTGCCTCCGTGTTTCTTTCTGGGACGCGGGCCACCGTGCTTACTAAACACGGGACAGAGTGACAGCGCGCGGAGAGCGTCTGACGAAAAGGAGGCCATTATTCTGAACCCCGGCTCCGCCTGCGAGCCGAGCTGGCTGAGCCCCATCAGCCCCACAGAAGCCAGCCGGGGAAGCCCTCGTTTCTTCAGAGCACCATGCTCCCCCCGAGAAGCTGCCTGCCCACCAGGGCACGTCCCTGCTCCCCGGGAATGGGAGACACCCCGAGGGCAAGCTGGCGAGAGCCCAAGGGGCACGGTTCCAGCCGTGCCGGGCTCTGCTGTGCTCCTCAGCAAGGACAGGCTGACAAACGCCGAACGAGGTGGAAACTGCTCGCCGGGCAGGACGCGGAGTTCCGGACTGCTGAGTCCAGGAGGAAGAGTCGCATTACCGAACGCTGCCTTCCAGAGGAGCACAGCCCCTGAGTGACACTAAACGCAGCCTGCATGGGGGGCCCACAACGGACCCCAGGGAAGCCTGCACCTCCCGGGGGCCCAGCCTCCCTGGGTGGCCAGAGGGTGGCCGGCCCCGTCCACACACGTGGCGGGTACTGCCCGTCTGTGACTGCTCTAGAAAGGCCGCCGTGATGGACGGAATGGGAACACGCAGCCCCTCACGCAGGGGCCTGACCGTGTGGCGGCCCCCAATGCCCTACACAGCTCAGACCCCCACCGGAGCCTCGGGCTGTCTACAGCTGCGTTTTCCGCTGCTTCTCTTGAGCAACGGAGCTTGGCTTTCCTGGACTTCACATGTCAGCTGAAGAAACAAACAGTGACCCCACGGGGTTATGACTCAGCGGAGTGAGGCAGCCCAGAGCCCAGTGGGTAGCAGCTGCTCAGAACACGTCGGTCTTCTCTAACGAGTGTGGAGGGCGTGACAAGTGGCCCTACGCAGTGTCAGGCACGCGACAGGATGTACAACAGCCTGGAGGTCACTCGGGCAGTCCCCACGGGGGATGCTGGGGACACAGACCTTGAGCCTGATGCCTCCTTCCCTCCACCCGGCTGCCCAGGACACAGAACAAGGGGTGCCCCGTCAGACAGCTCCGAGGGAGCACTTTGACCCTGCGCACTCCTTCCCACGGCCACGCTATTCCACACGCTCTTGAACAAAAGGCCGTTACGCTGCCCCTCCCGGCCCGGTTGGCTCGGGCACAGAGCAGGGGCCCAGCTCAGCCTCCGACGGCAGGAGAGAGCTGGCGAGCGGGTGCGCAGCACAGGTGTGCGGGGCCTGGGAAGCAAAGCCATGGAAGCCGAGACGGAACTCACAGGCAGATCGAGGGCAAGGCCTCTGCTGAACTCCAACCGTAACTACTTCACGTTTAGTGTTTTAGAATAAAGGCAAATGTTTAAAAGGAGCGCAGCGTAAGGAAAGTGGGCCCAGGAATCCTGCGCAGGCAGAGAGCCCCCAGGCCCCCAGGAGCTGCAGGCGGGGCCCCACAAGACGGGAGCCACGACCTCCTGGCTTCTCAGACACATGTAGCCACGGGCAGGGTCCCCTCCAAATGCCAATTTTCCACGAGACTCTGTTTCGCCAGCTGCTCCACAAACCACTGCGGGTGTTGGGGGCGGCTCTGGCCACACGCCCTCCCACAGGCAGCCTGGCCAGGGCGCGGGAGGACGTCGGCTGCCGCGGCCCAGTGGAAGCACGGATACTCACGGCGGCGATGGAAGGCTTCTTCCCGTCCCCAGCAGGTGGGTGAGTGACGTCGGCCCCCAGGAAGATGACGGGCTGCTGGAACACAGGCGGCCTGCAGAGGGAAGCCGGAGTGTCTGAGGCCTGCGCTCCCGAAGAGCGTCACTTGTGTGGCAAAGGCACTGTGGTTGTCTTTTTGAAAAAAAACCTCGTTTTTGATGGCCCATACAGGAACCCTGGCCGATAAAGCCACACGAGGTCTGAGCTCTGCTTCCAAAGAAAACCTGGTGCGGGGGACAAGGGGTAGGAGAAGCGGAGACAAGACGGGTCAGGCGTGCATGGCTGTGGAGGCCGGGGTCAGGGAGGCTCCTGCTTCTGTGTGCCAGAAAGTTCCACATTCATCAGATGTGCTGAGTCTTTACATTCAGGCTACGTATTCATGAGACGACGACCGTACACGCAAGACCCCACACGCATAACAGTCCCGTACCTGCCTCCCACCTGGGACCTACAGCCACACTCCCCAGCATCGTCCCTGTGGTCCAGTGGCAGCTTGGGCCCTGCTCTCAGCCCAGGAGGTGCCAGCCTCCCCCCACTCCCACCCCCAGGGCGAAGCACAACACAGGCTTCCTCTCCTCGTTGTTTAAATGCTGTGTTCCAGCACTTTCCTGAAGAGGCCGTGTGCACGGGGTCACATGCTAGCTTTGCGTTCCAGAGCTGATGCTCTCTACGGCTTACTTCTCTCTTCTGGAAAATGCAGCTAACACGAACATTTACGTGAGCACATGCAAGCCAAGGGCTTCGAGACGGCCTGGCCCACCGTGCTCGCTAGAAGCTCCTGCTGCTCCTGCCCTTCCTGCTCAGTGGTGAGAGGCGCCAGGTGCCTGCCCGCCCGGCCAGTAGCTGAACTCACTGGGGAACGGTCCCAGCTGGACTCCTGCGGGCCAGAGCCCCCTACCTGGAGCCCAGAGGTGGGGGAAGGGCTTCGAGTGTGTATGCCAAGTGTCTTGTGTCCGTAACACGTGCACCGGCTTCCCCCTTCAAGCTCCAGTGCGCTGCCAACCACAGCTGGGGGGCTCTTCTCCCGGCGGTCCCGGGACACGGAAGTGGGACACTGGCAAGCTCACAGGGGCTCCCTGCATGCGGGAAGAAGCTGCCCATGGCCACGCGGACAGACCTGCCTCTGGGCCCTGTCGTGGACTGTGGCTCTTCTCTGTGAGCCTCCAGGGCCCGGCCCTGTCCTGGCTCTCCGAGGCACCGGTGCTGCGCCCTCCTCCCAGCTCTCTCACTCCCAGGAGCCTGTGCTCCTGCAGCTGTGACTCCCACCTCCACCGGGGGAAACCAACCTGCCTGCAGACTCCATTCCCGCAGAGGCTTGCCTTGATGCTAAGCTCCGGCAGCTGCACCCATGCCCCACCCCCGAGCAGCCTTGGGGCCCCTCCCACCAGACTTCCTGCCGCCATGGCAACAAGGCTCCCTGCACACGGGCCCCCACCCTTGCGCGGCAGAGTCCGCACCATGTGACACAGGCCGCAGTGCCCCTGGGGTCCGGGACCTGCTTGGTTCTCCTCCTCTCCCTTCCGGGGCCCCACTGCTGGCTCCCAGTCTCCATGACCTTTTAACCTCGAAGCCTCCAGGGCAGCAGGCCTGGCCTCCCTCCTGTCTATGCCCTGCCCTGGGGGATCTGCCTCCTGGCTTTCAATCCCAGCTCTCTGCTGTGGAGCCCTAAACACACATCCCGGATAGCAGACCTGTTTCTGCTCGCCCACCCGTGAAGCCCCTCCAGCACAACCCCGCAGGCCCCACCCCGCATGCTGCTTAGGGCCGCAGAGGCTCAGCGGAGCGAGAGCCTTGGACACTCTCCTCTTCCGCTCACAGCCCACACCCAACCTGTCTGCGGGCCCTGCAGCGCCATCTTCCAAACATGCTGTCTGGGGGCAGCCCCCCTCCTACCCCCTACGCCAGCATCCCTCCCGAGACGACGCAGGGGCCTCCCGGTCCCATTCCACTCGGAGCTGGAGCAGCCTTTCAGAACAGACACCTCCAGCAGCTGTGTCCTGCCTGGAGGGAGTCCCAGGCCACGGCCAGCAGCCCCCCACCCCCGGGTCCTGGGCTAGAACAACCCGCAGCCGTCCTGGCAGGCTCCCACCCGGGGCCCTGGCCTGAACCACGCCTGGGTCTGGAACACCCTTCTCGCAGGCATCCCCACAGCCTATGCCCTTCTGCTCGGTGCCATAGAAACCCCAGCTCCTCACCCTCCTGAGCTCCGGTCCCCCCCATGATGTCATTGCTGCTCACCTGTCTAGCCCCACGCGTGTAGGTCCCCGAGTAGAGGCCTGGGACTCTGGCTGCTGTGCTTGGTGCTGCGGCCCCCGTCCTGGCTCACGGCCGGCACCCACCAAACAGAGCCGCTGGCTGGGTGAACGGCACTGGGAGCTCACCGCCTGCTCTCGGAGGCTCCCTGTGTCTCCCCGGGGCCTGTGTGACTCGACCTCACCTCACAGAGCCAGTTTTCAAGTTCAAGGCTGTGAGGCCCTGAATTCAGGGTCTTTCCACTCTACCACACAGCGGCCTACTAACTCCCCTCAGTGGCGGGACTCGGTGTTCCGGAGGGGCGGCCCCCGGCCCGCGGCCTTGCTGTGCGCTCACCAGCAGGCCCACGCATGGGTCCCGACCCAGAGGTGCTGACCAGAGCCTCGCCTAGCCGTGCCCACAAAGGCAGCCCGGACAGGCTGTCGGGGTTCTGCACACACTGCCGTCTCCCGTGCCTCTGCCCCATGCTCACAGAAGCAGCCAGACCGACCGCCTGCCGCTCCACGCCCCGCCCTTCTCCCCGGGGGCCTGCTGACGCACTGAAGAGTGGGCACGACAAATAATCCGTGCTTACCCGCATCTGCCATCAAACCCGAACCCAGACGCCCAGACGCTTCAGCAAGACCCCCCCGACAGCATCTGTCCCGACAGAGTTCTCTCCCTGCTGCAGCAGAAGGCCCACCCTCAGGGCACCCAGGGACCCATGCCAGCCCCACACTCCTACCCCGGCCTGTGGTCTGCCAATAGCGTGCCCTGTTGCGGAGCCTCTCAGGGTTCCAGGAGTCTGTTCCTGGCACTGCCGGCCTCAGGGGGCGTCCACTGGCAGCCCACACAGCAGTGACGTGTGTCGCTCTGCTGAGGCTCATGTCCTAGACGTTCCAGGTGAGCTCTGGTTCTGACCCGCTCACTCCTTTCATGGCATGGCTGCCATGTCCCATGCCCCCTGTTCCAGGACCCCTGGGCCCTTCCCTGGTCTCACCTCACTCAGGGAGCCTGGCCATGGCACTCCAAGACCCCCAGATGCCCCTCATTCCCCAGACTCCAGGCAGCACTGCCCCTGTCTTCTGGGACCGTCCAGGATGGTGCCTGGTGCCGGGGATCTGAAGGGGCTCACCCGCGTGCCGCACCCCTGTCCCTCTGGGAACTGTGCTGCCCACCGCCACACACATGGCCGAAGCTGGCCTTACCTCCCCTGGGGCAGGAGGATGTTGTTCACGCCCCCCAGTTTGACATTGATCTTCAAGCAGAGGTTGGACAAGGTCTGGGGCGTGGTCCTCTGCACATTCTTCATCTGCACGCACTGCGTGGCCATCCCCAGCACCGTGTCTCCCACGCGCTTGACCTCGGCTGCGGAGCACAAAAGAGGCACATGTTGGCAGCTCTCACTGGCCCCTTTTCCTTTGCTCACCCTGACAGCCCCCCCACCCCGAAACTGCAGAGGTCAGCACGGAAGCACAGCCACAGCAGCCCTGTGGGCAGCTACGCTGGTGGAAGGTGGTTACTGGCAGGCAGGGGGAAGTCAGGCCCTGGAGCTTGAGTCTGGGCTCTGGCAGGACTGAGAATCCTTTCAGGGACTTGCAGGGCTGTGTCGGCAGAGCCAGGCCGGCCCGGAGAACACGGCACTCCTGCCTAGGACTGCTGCCTTCCATCACGGTGCTCAGCGTTATAAGCATATCCTGAGTCATTAAAATAAAGACACTGGCATCCTCGACCTCCACAGCACACGCACAGCCAACTTCAAAGGGCTATCCAGCCCCCTCCCCTGCCCCGCCCCGTTTCTGGATTCCTCATGAAGCCACTGTCAGCTGTTCCCCACGCATCCTGTGGAACATGGCACTTCGGGATGGAAACACCGGTGGTGTCCTCCTCGCTCTTTCAAGATGGAGCTCAGAGAGGAGATGTGTGGGTTTTACATGTCTGATTCTGTCCCTATCTAGCTGGGGACACTACCTGAGCCTCACGGTCCCTGGCCCCACTGCCTGTCCTGGAGTCACCTGTCTGTACCCCCACTGCCCTGGGGCCTCCTGGATGGGGGGCTGGGTCCATGAACCCGCCAGGCCTGGGACGTCACCGCAGGTGCTTGCTGAATGTTAGCTAAATGGACACGCGACTGCTCTTCTGGCATGAAGTCTGATGGACTTCGGGCGAGCTCTGAGGCAGGCATGGAGACGGTGGCCCCTGCAATCCCTGTGCGGGCACCGAGGGGGTGTGACAAGCTAACTGCAGATGCTGGCCTCCAGGAAGGGTGGCCTCGGTGCGGATGTGGGAGCAACGGGCCAGGCACAAACACTCCCCGGTGTGGCAAACACACCCAGGGCTCAAGCCACACCCAGCCCCCCAGGGTCATGAGAGGAGGGGCCACAGGGACCACGAGAGCAGGGGGGCCTACCGTACACGGGGGTCTTGCCCGGCAGGATGACCACCACCAGCTGCAGGCCGGCGTACGTGTTCTTCAGATGCCTGAACATGGGCTCCACGCTATCCGCCCCCTGGGCATATTTGCAGAAGCACGGCTGGCCCTGGATGGGCATTCCAGCATCCCTCGAGATCTTTCTGAGCTGCTCCGTGAAGGACCTGAAGGACAAGGACCAGTAGACGTGAATGCACGGCAAGTACCAAAGAATCCACACCAGCCGGAGGCCCCAAGGAAGGGCCCAGCTTTAATGGTCCAACCCTAAACCCTGTACATTGACGTCCGTGTCCAAGTTTAAGACCTGGACGAAATCACGGCAACACGTTAACTCAAAGAGAAGGAATGCGCACACACCGCAGTTCCTGCAAAGCTGCTCGCAGGTGTGGGGACAGTGCTGTCCTTTCCGAGCAGGGGCGGCCCATGCAGCAGGCCTCACCAGTGTCCAGGCACTGGTACAGAACCCAGGGCTCCGGAAACACCAGACACCATCAGAGGGAGGACAACCGTGAATGCACCGACCCCCCGGACGTGCCCCCATTATTCCTGGGCGCACAACTTGGACTTGAATGATGCCATGGGAAAGAACGGAACCAACCACAGCGAGAGGTACACCAGCAGCTGACGCCAGCGGCCTGGGGAAGCCACAGCGGGGAGAGGGGCTCAGACCGATCAACAGCTTCTATTTTAAACTTCAGAATAAAAATAACATCGCCTTCTACAGTGCGCTGCAGACGCTCAGCCCACGGGGGTCAGGGGCCAGCCTCCTGGACTTCAGTGCACTTAGCCGTGCGCTCATTTACACCACCGGGGCGCTCACACCGGGCCATGGAGCGCAGAGGAGTCGAGGCTAGAACATGGTGGAGAGAGGCGCCCGGGGTCCACACTCAACCGACTTGTCTCCTAGTCCGCTCTGTGCTTCCCGCTCGCTCCGCCGGCCGCGTGGACAGGCAGCCTCCGCTAGGATGTGCAGCAGCTGCTGCGCTCCTCGGGCGTGGGGTTCCCTCCTGCTCCCACCGAGACAGGCGGGAAGCTAAAGCTTTCTTCCCGCCGTTGGGTCTGTTTCGCACAAAAGTGTGAGTGGCAAAGCTGCACGTTTATGGTGCTACTTTCAAAGGGCCCGATGCCTGCGCCAGGGAGGGACGATTTTTTTTTTTCCCAAGTTTTTCGTTTTTGTTTCTGACTTCACTGAACAGAATTTTCTTTTTTGCATCTAATTTTCAAGTTTACTCATTTACTGCTTTGTTTCCTACATAATCTGTACTACTTCTTCACACTCCCGCCACCACCGAGTCTGAGAAGGAACAGCAGGCTTGAGGCGGCCCCCATGTCCTGGGCAAGTGTCCTCTGCCAGGGAAAGGCTGAGGACCAAAGCCGGCCATCACCCCCAAGCCCGCGGCCCCGCCCCCCGTGGCCCCTCAGGCAGCCTTACTTGAGGTGGACTTCGGTGCACTGGCGCTGGGGGGCGAAGCACGCGATGGCCCACACCTTGATCTCAATGCCTGTGTGAAACTGCTTGTTCCGCATGTCCCACACGCCCTGGACAGGGGTGGCGATCGCTTTATTCTGCAAATGGCAAGAAGTTTAGAGTGAGAAAAAACCAGAAGCACATCCCTCTGACCTTGGATTGTGTTGTTTCCCTACTGTCGCTGGCCCCCTCCCCCCGGGCCGATGGTGCTCCTACAGCTGAGAACTGAGCCTCTGTGTAGTTTCCTGTCTCCGACCTGCCCCGCAGAGCAAGTGGGCCAGGAGGATGGACAGACGAAGAGCTGGACGGGAGATGCGGGATGGGAGGACGGACAGATGGTGGGATGGACAGAGGAGGATGGGTGGACAGGCGGGTGAACAGAGGGGGCACGGAGAACGAGCGGAGGGACAGATAGAAGGACAGATGGAAGACGGATGGACTGATGAAGGGAGGGGTGGATACAGGCCAAGGGGAGCAGAGAGGCCCAGAGTTCCACCGAATTTCAGGGGCAGCCCCGAGGAAGGGCCTCCAGATGCCACAGGAGGGCTTCCTGGTTCAGAACATGCTCTCGCTTACTCCACCCGTTATCACGCAGCCAAGGAGGGGAAGGAAAGTCGGGGTGCCAGGGAGCAGGCGGGCTGGGGAGGACCCCGCCACTCCTCGTGCCATGCCTGCCCGGTTCGAGGAATGGAAGCTACTCTGACTAGTAGAGACAGAGTGAGGGACGTACCCACCGGAGCTTGTCCTCTCTCAACCAGGAAGGACCAGACCTCGGCACTGCCACCAGAGGAACCTCTTTTCCTTCCTGTATCTGTGTAACTGTGTCCCCACTGAGCTAGAGAGAGCCTTCTGTAAGGGACGGCCCACCACCGGTCTGGTCTTCCAGACTCCACACGCACACGTGCGAGCACACACGGCTTCAGCAGACATGGGCTCTCGTGACACACGCGAGTGTCAGCCTCAGCCCTGCTGAAGTGGACGGTCCCGTATGCTGCAGGACGTCAGCAGCTCTCGTCACGGGAGGCTAGCCTCCAGACATCGCTGAACGTTCCCTGGGGGCTTTTAGTGCTTGGCTCCGACCACAGGCGCGTAGGGTAGGTGAAGAATGTGTGTTCTCACTGAATCATCTCAGAGATCTGGAAAATTGTGTTCATTTAGAAGCACAATCCCCACAATTCTAGTATTTTTGCAAGATTGGTTTACAAGAGCTACTTTGTTTTCCAAACTACTCCTGCACTTACTAAGAGTCAGAAAGTCACACAGAAGTAGGGGCCGTGAAAAAAAACAAAAACACTGGATTTACGATCTTGGCTGACCACCCAAGGGCCACGAAGACCTCTATTTCTAGCCATCTCTCCACTGACTCGGGCAGGCCCCTCCAAGAGCTTTAGGAAGGGCTCAAAAAGGGGCCACGCTTGCACGGCGTCCGCATCTGCACGCAGCAGACACACAAGGCAGCTGAGAACGCCAGAAGCCTTGCTCAGAGGCTGTCCTCGGAGGACGGGGACCCCCGCACAGAGAACCATCCGGAGCCCAAACAAGCCACGCCTCACAGAGACACGGAACCATCTCCAAGACCTCTGTGGGCTCTAAGAGAAAGTTTCAAGTAAAAAGCAGCGCACTTAATGCTACTGCTCGCACTGAAAGGGATGAATCATCCCTGGGCAGCAGCTTACAAAGGATAAAGGGACACCAGTCGCTTCCTGGGGGAGCCCGTGAGACCTGGGGAAATCGTCTTCTTCCCATAATGCCTCCTTTTGCTCTGTCAGGTGGGCTCCACACTCAATGTGGGGGTCAAAGCCACAACCCTGGGGTCCAGACCTGTAGGCTCTTCCCGCTGAGCCACCCTCTCCCTTTAATTGTTTTACTCTTTGAACTTCGGAACATTCTAAAAAGCAGAACTTATTTTTATAATAAGAAAGGGAAAAACCCCACAAACAAAACCCAGGCCTTGCTACAGGTACCGAGGACTAGGGTGAAAGGCAGGGTCACAGCTCGCAGGTGAGCAGCCCACGATGAGTGAGGCGAAGGCCCCAGGCCCCGCCGTCCGCTGTGCTCCACATCTGGGGGCCTGGCCGGACAGAGTGCACGGAGACCCTTCCCATGAGCTCCGGAGGGCTCGAGGGACAGGACTGCGCTATGATGTGCTGGCGAGGCCAGGCGTCGCACGGGCAAAACCAGAAACCCAAGCGACTAACAACTCTGGTTGTCCGAATACCTCCAACACCAAGGCCAAAAAACAAAACAACAACAACAATAAAACACCAGAAAAGTAGAAGTTTCTAGAAAATAATTCATCAGTACAGAGTGTCCAAAAACAATGTTTTCCAGATTTTTTAAAAAAAAATTTTTTTAAGATTTTATTTGTTACAAAGAGAGAGAGAGCACAGGCAGACAGAGAGGCAGGCAGAGGCAGAGGGAGAAGCAGGTTCCCCGCCAAGCAAGGAGCCCGATGTGGGACTCGATCCCAGGATGCTGGGATCATGACCTGAGCCGAAGGCAGCCGCTTAACCAACTGAGCCACCCAGGCGTCCCTGTTTTCCAGATTTTAATGGGATAATAAAAATCACCTTTTGAAGAGACAAAGGTAATTCTGAAAATCTTCAGGACGGGCAGAGCAGCTCAGTCCTTACTGAGGCCCCGTAGCAAGTGCTGGCGTGGACAAGGGTGGCCAGAACTCCTTACCCCTGCCCGGTCTCTACACCTCTGGCAACGGTGCTGGCCCGCTCCCCCACAGACACCCCGCACGTCCAGCAGTCCCGCCCTCCACGTACCCTGCCCCCGTAGAGGATGGAGGGTGGCTGGAGGACCCGCCCGGTCACATCTGTCATCTCGTCCTTGACCATGATTCCAAATTCACGAACATACGGATCAGTATTAAAACTTGCACTTCGCATCTTGAAAAGGGAAAAAGAAGTAAGCCGTGTCTGTCGCAAACATCAGGGGCTCCCCTCCCCCACACCACAGTCCCCACAGTCCCCACGGTGTCCCCACCCCCAGGCCGGCCGCAGCAACGTGACTCTCACCAGCTTGCTAATCTCTTCTTGACGATCTGGTGCTGACCGGGCAGTCGCTCTGATCATGGTTGAGGTCTGATTGTCGGTCAGCTTTTTGATACATCTCTGTCCTGCCACTATGTTACAGACCTACAAAGAAGGGACAGACATGGCACTGGCCCCGGTGCTGGGGGGCGGGCTGGGGTCTGCGGCTGAGCGCAGCGCCCTGGCTCGGCCTGGAACACGTCCATCCCTTAGCCACACATGGCACCACGCAGACACCGTGGCGGCTGACCCGGCAATCCTCCAGACCAAAGGCTGCTCGGGGGCCCGCGGTCAGCAGCAGAGAGCCTCCTGGCGCAGCCTGGCTGCCCCCACCGTGCGCTGGAACCTCATGATGTGAGAGCAGGAAGCTGTGTGCTGACGGGGAGGAGGCTGGCCTGCACCAGGGCCCAGGAAGACCGACTGGACATCTGGGTAACTGGACAAGTCCAGAGAACTTAAGGCACTAACAGAAAGAGTTTAAATTTGGGCTTCAGTTTTAGCATTTAATCTTCCCCCAGGCCAGGATTTTTCCAAGTGAAGAAATGGCAGCTTTTCTGAAAACCTTCCGGCCTGTGCAAGGGGCCTGCTGGGCACAACGGGCACGTCCTCTCTCGGCCCATGAATCCCGGGGGAGTCACCTCACCGTCTCATTCACGGGGAGACAGGCGCAAGGGGCGTCCCTGGCGGGAGGCACCCAGCTCTCCTGCCAGCCCCGAGCAGGTGGACAGGAGATGGGACTTGCCTCGAGGGGAAGGTAGGTGTGTTTCTGCTCCTGTCCGACTTGTAGGCACGGGAGGTGCGGGTAACGCAGGACCAGCTTGTGCCTGTCCTTGAAGTACTGGGCCACCGTGCACTCCACCGTCTGCCCACTCTCCTGCTGGAGCGGGAACCTAGGGAAGCCGGGAAGGGGCTCAGGAAGCAGACCCCGCGGGAGCCAGCTCCCCCGATCTGCTTGCCGAGGGCTGAAGAAGGGGGAGAAGGGTTTGGGGGCGAATGTCCAGAGTACCTCCCAGGGGTCAGAACCAATCACACCCTTTAGACGCGTGGTTCCTACACTTTCGTGTTATCTCTGGGGTCGGGAAATAAAAAATACTTCCACACCTGTAACGTGATAATCACAGATCGCAGAGCTCTACAGTATGCGTGAGGCACCGAGGACGGATGATGGCCCCCGGAAAGGCCGGCGCACGTTCCAGCCAACCTCGGGCCGGAGCACACGGCATGACACAGAGGCCCCAGCACTGGCCAGGCCTTGGGTTGGGGGGCGCCCACCGATCCCCGCTCCTGCCCGGCACGGATTAGAAAACAAACCGAACAACCCTCTCTCACCTGTAGAGCTCAGGAGGGAAAATCCACAGGGAACCCCCACCCCGGCCCGCCCCGGGCAGAGCAACCCTGGGACTTGGTTTCCTCAGGTGCCATCCGGCTCCACTGAGCCCAACGTGCAGTTCCACAATCTGAACTAGAATGAAATGAGCCTTTCCAGAAGGGCCCCTGCTCTGGAGCCGAGCCCCGGAGCAACCGTGAGAGCTGACGGGGGCGGGGGGGGGGGGGCATTTACGTTTGGTGGCTGGCGGGCCGGCGGGTCACGTTGCACACGCGGTACTTCCTCTTCATCTGGCCGCAGTGTGTTATCTCCACCTTTAGACCTGGGGACGCAGAGCAGCCGGGCCTCAGGGTCAAGACCCGGCCCAGCCTGGAGCACAGCCCCCCCAGCACCAGCTGTCCCGGGAGCCGCACCCACAGACCCAGGAGGGGAGGGTGCTCTGGGGCAGCTGCTCGGCCACGCTGCCCCAAAGGGAGGACCTCTGCACGGGGCCCATCGCACCCCCAGGGCCACCTTCTGCTCCAGAAATGCCAAGGCCAGCGGCTCACCAGTGTTCTTAAAGATAAAAGACATTATGTTGGCTCAGCGAGACTTTGTCCTTCCTCCAGGATTATTTTTAGCAACGGGGACTTCTGATGGCCTTTCGAAAGCCCTCCGAGGAGGACAGGTGTGGAGGGGCGCGGGCGACAGGTGCCAGCTGGCCTGAGGGGCCTGAGCCAGGCCACCGCACTCGGGCCCTGCCTCCCGAGGGGTAAACTGGCAGGGTGGGGCAGACACTGCCAGGGATGTGAGGCCACATGACAAGGCCCGAAGCACCCCCTGTTCCGGGACAGCGCGAGCTACGGGCTCTCTGGTCCTGGAGTCCAGGGATGTGCAGGCCACCAGTCACTGACCTGTGCCTCTAGCCTGCGCAGAAAGCCATTTACTCAGAACATCACTATTCCCGAGCTGTGACATGGGCTTGGCTCATCTCTGGGGTAATTCACCAGGCGGCTGACCACGCTCGCCTCCTCCTCCCCACTAGGAGCTCAGGAAGGGCAGCAAGGGGGGAGAGTCGGGGCCACATGCACAAGGCAGGGACCCACCTTTGATTTCTTTGGTAAACTTTACCCTTTGGGAATCTGTCAGAGGTTTCTGTTGCTCTTCAATACTTTTAAAATCCAAAACTTCACAAACAAACTCGATTACCGGCTGTGCCTTATAAAACGCAGTTGCTGAGACTGTTGGTAGGAAGAAAAGAAAAGCAAAGGGTGAGGTGAGGTGTGTCCCCTGTAGGCCGGACGCCTGGCCTCTGCTCCCCGCCATCCCCGGGGTCCACCTCCAGGCCTTACGGGTGGGACAGCGCCAGCAGGGGCTGCCCCATACTCCTTCGGCTCGGGGCCCAAAGATAAAGCCGCCCTCTGAGAGTAAAAAGCCTTAAGACGCAACTCCACCAGATCACAAGAGCCATAACCGGGGCCTTCCTGACTGTCCCCTGGTGCAGATCTCTGAGGTTTCCCGTTCCTTGCATGATCCAACCCTGCGACTCCCGAGAGGGCAAGACATCCTGAACCTGGAGGAGACCAGCCGGAAGGCAACAGAGCAGGTTGGCCCCCAGCCAGCCACCCTGTGCTCCTGCCACCCAGGCAGCAAAATGAAAAGGTGAGACAGAGGGCAGGCCTAGCGGGGGGAAGCCCTTTGTGCTAGACACGGGCAGCAGGATCTGGGAACAAGTCAGGGACACTGGCCCGTCTCAGCACCCAGAGCCTCAGTCTCTGGAGTGGGCCCTGCAGGCGGCTCTGAGGTTCACGTCTCACAAGCAGAAGAGGAAGGCCAGGTGTGACACGGCATCTGCAGCTCGGACGGAGGCCACGTTTGGAAATGGCCACACAGGCATTTCCCCGGATCTCAGCGCCTCGGCAACGCTCCAACCCCACCCCCCGAACGACAAAGACAGGGGCTTTGCTTACCATCAATATTTAACATCATTTTCCAAAGAGAAGGTCGGACGGACTGATGGAAGCCAAACCACACTTCCCGGCCCCCGCCAAGGGGGTTGGAGCAGCCCTCGGACGCCGTGAAGAAGGAGCGGCCCACAGGCGTGTACCTGAAACAAGAGCCCTTCGAGTGATCAGGCAGAAGAGGCTGACGCCAAGTCCGCTGCTCGTCGTGGCAAGCCAGCAGGCCCACGCACAGGCACCAACGGTTCCGCCGGTTTCCTCCGAACCGAACCAGGTCGCCGAGTGGCGGCGTGGCAGGTGTCCGTGGCAGACCCCGAGGAACGCTGTTGGAGGTGCGGCTTTGGGGACGCAGGGCCTCGGTAGCTTCCTCCCACGGGGGGGTCTCCCGCCCCTCCTCCCGTGGCTCTGGAACCCAGACACGGGCTCTGGCTACACAGGCCCAGGGGCGCACGGTGTGTCCCTGTCTCTGGCTCGTGTTTCTGAGCCTCCCTTGCTCACCGTCTAGGGCTTCTCTGCACACGTCTTTTTTGAGCAGTGCGCTGCAGGGACAGCTGGAAGGAGCGTCTGCCCGAGGTGGCCGGACTGAAGCAGCGAGCCTGGCTGCCCTATCCAGGGCCGTGTCAGGAGGTGGTGCCCAGCATCTAGTCCCGGCTGCATGCAGCCCCTCTGCAGGGCAGGGGCCCAATGTGTGTGTGGGGGGGGGAGGGGCGCAGCCTCCCAGGCGGGACGGCGAGATGGACATGTGGGAAGACCTGCACGCTGTCCAGGGCCCGGCTGCCCCCAGGGCGCAGAGAGCAGGAGGCCCCGTGCATGAGGCAGACACCTTAGTGCAGCAGCACCGGTGACACCTGGACCCCAGGACGTGCCTTACAGAGGATCCAAAAGGAAGATGCGTCTTTTGGGGCTCGTGTTATGCACCCCAGGCTGCGCTATCCACCAGACTGTGCACTACCTCCTCCTTTCTCTTCTTTACACGTTATTCCTGCCACTTTTCTATTATTTCTTCAAAACGAATGGAGACGTTTCTCCTGATTCTAAAAGTAACACTGTAATTAATTCAAAACTCAGAAAACAAAAATCACAGTAATTTCTGCCACTTGTTTGAAAAACGTATGCAACACTTTGAGTTGCCTTTCCAGATTTTTTTTATCCCCACCCACCTGCCTTCCTGCCGACAGAAGCTCCAAGCAGAAAGAGATTATATCCTGGGGGCTGGGGGAAGGATCCCTGCCATGAGGGACACCTGCCAGCTGTCTGGTCACCCCCACCCACGTCTGGACAATGAGAATCCCAGGGTCCCTTTAAAATCCAAGAAGGCATCCCAGAGCACCTTCTCTCACTACAAAAGGACAAAGGGAGCCCCCCCCCCCACCTCAATTCTTCGAGCTTTGTCACACTGAGGAGAGGTCAGCATGGAGGCTCATGTCTCCTGTCACTGGTTCATTCAAATGGTTCCCAAAGCCCCGGTGGGTGCCGCACACAAGGGAAGAGCAGGTGGTCCCAGGTCAGAACCCCGAGGTCTGCGTGTGGCCAAGTGGCCTGGCTCCCTTGAGGCTGTGACATGGGGACTAGTGCAGCCCTGCCACAGGGTCGAGCACGAGCCCTTCAAGTGTCCATGCAACCTCTGTCCCGGGAAGTCCAAGTGCGGCCATTTGTGGGAGAAAAGCCGCCCCGTAGAATAAGCCAGCAGCCCGAAGCACCGTGTCGCCCGCGGCCCCGGCGTCCATGCGGTGGGCACGCTGTCAGGTAGGGTACCGGGAGTATCAGCCTACTATTCCCAGTCCTAGCGTGAGCGCCACAGGCACACCACGCTCACGGTATCAGCAAGTGAAGCAGCACACCCAGTGTGCACAAGGACGTGCAAGCAGGCCACTTTTTTGTACTGGGTTGAGCATTCCGGTGATTTCTTTTTTCTTTCTTTTTTTTTTTTCCCCTCAAAGTAATCTCTGCCCAACGTGGGGCTTGAACTCAACAACCCTGAGATCAAGAGTCACATGCTCTACTGACTGAGCCAGTGAGGGGCCCCTGGTGATTTTTATATTAGAAATGTTTCATGTTAGTACCACAGTGATTTTCATCACAAAAACCCATGACTACCACCACCCTGACTCCCAAAGCCCGCTCATCCCTGTGCAGAGACCTCGTCCTCTCCAGGTCAGGCTCCGGGCCAGAGGCAGACGCCCCCGCTTCCTTGGTCCTCACCTCATGGATGGCAAATGCCTCATGACCACATCCAGGGCCTGGATCGTCTCAAAGGGGACGCTGGGCAGCCGCCCCGAAAGTGCATCGTGTAACGCCTGTAGGCTCACGCAGGACACCCACTTGATGGACACCTTGAAGATGCGGTCCTTCCCTTCTCCGGGCAGCGTGACCTCCAGCTCCACCTGCCGGGACGGGCAGAGCACGCCGTTACTCACGCTTGCCTCTCACCAAGCTCCCGGGCGGTCCAAGGAGGTAGCGCAGCTTCTGGAACATGCAGCCTGTCCTCTACCCCACCAGGCACACACGGGCGCCGTGACAGGCGCGGGGCCTGGGATGGCTGCCCGGCCCCGCACACAGAGGCAGCCTGCAGAGTGAGGCAGCGAGAGGCGGTGTCGTGAGGCGGCACCGCCAGCGTGGGGCACCGCAGACGGGGCAGGGGTTACCTCCCGGTGGAACTGAAGTTGCTGCAGGGGGCCTGGGGGCTCCCGTTTTCTGGGTCCCTTAAGAGTCCACAAGCTCAATTCACAGTGAACAGACCAGGAACCAGACGCCTTCTCGGGACAGATGCAGGGTAAAGCCCGCCGCCCGGTGCCGACACCCGCGGCTCCAGAAGGCCTGCGCCCGCCTACGGCGAACGCCTCCAGCCTTCCTCTACCCAAACAGGGTCACGACGAACTGTGGGGACGTCGGTCTCTGAACACGGAATGCGGTGGTGGGGGCCCGTGCTGGGCTCTTCCCCGCCGACGTTCCCGGGAGCTGTTCTACGGACCGTCTGACCCCAAGGGCACCGGCACCTCCGGGTACAAAACACGCAAAGAAAAGCTTCCACTACGACACCCATCAGAATCCCCGGGGAAGAAATTAAAGCGTTCGGCCAACCCTCAGAACGCTGGCCCCGACAGTGCTCAACGGTCTCCCCCAGCTCTGTCTGAAGAAGCTTCTGTGGCCGCCCAGGACACCAGCAACTGCCCCATGTGGCCGCTGAGCACCTGACATGTGGACAATGTGGCCGAGGGACTGAATTTTCAGCTTCATTAACTTCTCCTGAATCCGCACGGACGCGGTCACGTGTGGCCAGAGCTGGTGTCCTGGACAGAGGTCGGGAGCGTCCCCCCGTGACCCACTCCCTGAAGCAGGCAGCCTCCGCCCAGCTGTGAAGCGCCCCTCGCCCCCCCCGCCCCCCTCGCCCCACCCCAGCCTGGCTCCTGGGGCGCCCGGACCCACCTCTGCCCCATCATGGAGCACGTCCCCAACATACGGCCAACACAGACCCCACCTGACGATTCCAACAGTCTGAATACTGAAACCAATATTCATGGAACGTCTAATCTGACAGATCACGGATTGTATCTACTTTATCCTTAAACATCCAAAGATCCCAGTAGGGGAGATTTGATTCACCACTTTTCATACATAAAAATACAGATGCTCCAACTGAAGGTCCAGTCCGGTCCCCATGCCACTGGGGCCTGTCACCCTCGGGGCAGCACGACACAGATGTGCCTCCCCGGGCCCCCCAAGCCCAGAAGTCCTGGAAGGAAAAAGGCCCACCCCATCGCCCGCCTGGAATTCCCTACCCCTGCGGGGGCCAGGCAAACCCCAAACTCTGGACTAGGAGCCCCATCCAGGGTAAGCGTTGGGGCCGCACCAGGCCCCTCCCCAGCCTCCTCCCACCCTCCTCCCTCAACAGGCCTGCAGGCCACTCCCAGCTCCCGAGGAGCTCCTCCCCTCATGCACTCACTATAGTCACAGTCACTAGAGCCGAGAGTCACAAGCCGACCCCTTGCACTGGAGTCACCTGCACGCCTGTGTCCCGGAGGACACCTGCCCAGCAGTGCTTGGAGTGCCGCCACGCCTGCAGCCACTCCCCAGCCGTGGCCCAAGGCCCAGCGCAGGGACAGCCGTGAGAGAGAACAGATGCCTGCAGGCCCACGAACCTCGACCGAGCAGTGAGTGGCTGCACCAAGCCACGGAAGGACAGTGCGATAGGGACCCTTCCAGAAGGAAATGATAGAGGTTATGGCTGCACACACATGGCTGCTAAAACCGGGAAGACTAGAACCATGACGAGCTGTCACCTCACGCCTGTCCTAATGGCCAGAATCCAAACGGTGACAGGTAGAAAGTGTTGGCGAGGATGCGGAGAAACGGGCCATGCTGGGCACTGCTGGCAGGAATGCAGCCGCCGCGGGAGACAGCATGGAGGGTCCTCAAAGAGTGGACAGCAGGAGTTCCCGCGTGATGCGACCCAGCAATGCCACTACGGGAGATGCGCCCGGGAAAACGGAAACACGACCTGGAAGAAACAGGGCAGCCCTGCACGGGCCGCAGCGTTCTCTGCAACAGCCACGTGGGAGGGCAGCGCGGGTGCCGGCGACGGGGTCGCGGGGTGCGGGCTACGTGTGACCGACACTGCTCGGTCATCACGGAGGGGGGCGGCCCGCCGTCTGCAACAACGCGGACGGGCCAGAGCACATCGGGCCAAGTGAAACAGAGAGAGACCAACACCACATGGTTGCATTTACATCTGGAATTTAAAAAACAAAACGAACAAACAGGAAAACGGAAAGACTTTTTGTCAATACCGAGAACAAACCAGTGGTCATGAGAGGGGAGGGGCGGGGGCTGGGCGGAACGAACGAGGGCGAGGACGAGGTACACGCGTCCGGGCACAGAAGTCCGTCACGGGGGCGCCCGGCACAGCCCGGGGAGCATGCTCGGTCCCCTAAGGGCGCTGTGCGGCGACCACGATGGTCACGGGGAGCGCTTCGTAGGGCACGCAGCTGTCCAAGTGCCGCCGCACACCCGGAACCACTGCCACGGGCGCGCCTGCCACACTCCAGCCGAAACTGGAAGTCTGAGCGCGCCCAGCGCGCCCCTCCGCTCCAATCCCGCAGGACTGCGACCGGCAGCCACCAGGGAAGAGCCACGCCGGGGCTCAGGTGGGGGGAGAGCCTGTCCTTAAGGAGATGAGAGTCTGGCCTCAAGCAGAAATGAGTTTTTTAGGGAGTAATGAGGCCTTCAGATAAACAAACCCAACTTTTCTTTGCAAGAAAGGCACCGTCATACCATTTTGTCACGTCAATTAAGAAAATGTGAAAAAGAGTTAAAAAACAGTAATTCCACGAAGTGATGAATGTGTTAATTATAACTTAATTGTGGTGATCATTCCACAACGTACAGACATACCACATCATCACACACTTTAAATATGTGCAATTTCTTTTGTCGATTATACCGCCATAAAGCAGGGGGAAATGCCTCTCTGAGCACATCTGGGGGCGGGTGTCGGAGGCTGTATTTTCCTTCAGCCAAAGACACTTCTACACATGTTTCAGTGGGTTCCAGCCCGGCCTCCTCTTGGCCCCACATGAGGCAGAATGAGGTCCAGGCCCCACGAGTCTTGGTGCCTCGAGAGGCTGCCTAGCAGGCCTATGTGACAGCTTCGGGACAGCGGTGGCTTCACAGGGCAGGGCAGCATTGGCCTTCAGCTGTGACACAAGCCTGAGGACATCCTCCTGTCTGGGCCGCCAGCCAGGTCCGTCCACACACCAGGATACTTCGATTTCTGAACAAGCCGCGGCTCTCGGTCCCAACAACACAGCGGCCCAAGGCCACTGGCTGGACGTGGGGGGACACAGGGGCTCCTGGCTCTGGGACCCTCCAGGGCCTGAAGGGGCAGGTGGCTCCGTCGGGCTCCCCGGCGGCACCCCGGCCTGGAGAAGGGGGAGCCTGCTCTGAAATGCAACCTCTCCAGGCAGACCAAAGCCACGCTCTCCAAGTCTGGGCCGACAGGTCAGCGCTGCCGTGGGGAGAGCCCTGTGCTGGCCGCAAGGAGCAACAGAGAAAAACTGGGGACGGAGGATGCAGGTGTGCTCTTGTCTCCAGCTCGGCTGTCGTGAGGCCAGGGCCCTGTGAACTCACCGCCACCTGTTCCGGGGAAAGAGGCAGCACAGGCAGGGCCCTGGGGCCAGCCGCCTCCCATGGGGCCCCTGCAGCCACCCCGCAGGCCATCAGGTCCCATCCTGCGTGAGCTGTATGCGGGGAGCTGATAGGGAAGGCCCTCTGGGACCGCCCGCGGCCAGTCTCCTCAGCCACCTGTCCCTCCCGATCGCTTTGGACAAAACCGTAGTCCTTCCTCATTCATCCTCGAGGGGTGTGGGGACTCAGTCACCCTCCCCAGGGGGACCACAGGGGCAGCAAGAGGCTACTCCGCCAGCTGTAAGGCGCACCTGCTCAGCACCTCTGACGCGGGCCAGCCGGCTTCCTGGCACTGGGACAGGTGCCATGGCTCTACAGGAGGGACCCTCAGCCCTGAGAGGCAGAAGAGCCCCAAAGAGCAGAAGGGCCAAGCTGACCCTTTACCCGAACGCGGCCCAAGGAAGGGACCTGATGGACGGCTCCCACCTCCACGGGCTCTGCCCTCAACCCTCCTGAACCTCGGACCGGCGCAGAACCCCCAGCACCTGCTCAGGCCAGCGGGCTTGCGCGCGCGGCCCCGGCTGGGTGTGAGGCAGGCGGGAGCACCAAGCCCTGCGTTTTGTGCGGATGTGTCCTCCCTTCCCTGCGGGGAGCCATGCCCCTGCCTTGGCGCGTCACTGCCTTCTAGGAAGCAGACACTCACGCCTTCCCTGAACAAAGAGAGCGACAGGAGCTACCAGAAGCTGAAGACCCGGAGATAGGCCCATGGCTGGACCCGGCGCTGGGAACAAACAACAGATTCTGATCTCGCCAGTCTCACTGTTACTGCAAAGCGGGCCTGGGAGTTGCCCCCAGAGTGGTGATCAACTCCGACAACTTCCTCAGCCTCAGGGTCTCACTCACAAGGGCCTGGCCTGGCCGCGGCATCGCTCCGCCCCGAGGGCTGGAATTACGGAGCTGAGCGACTGAGCACCAGGAAGGCCGGATCACAGGCGCCGCTGGCCGTGGGCCACGCCTTGTGCGCAGACCTGGACGCCCCCCGCCCCCCCGCCCCGACACAGGTGAAGGCACAGCAAAGGGTTACCTAAGAAGTGCCCACTGCACAAAGAAAAACACTTTACCAAAAAAAAGAAAGAGTAAAAGAGAACAAGAGACGATTTCCTCTAAGAGGCGAGTATGTGGGAGCACGTAAAGGGGCCACATCGTATCCGCTCTTACACAGAAGAGATTAACGTCTGCATTTCACAACTGTTGGACAGAAACTGAAAAATGTCACGCAGCAGTGGCCTGAGGCAGGCTCTCCGTGCTCATGGCCAAACCCACAGGAGAGAGCGTGGGGGGCCCATCCCAACCTCTCGGACCACCAGCTGCACCACCCGTCTCTGCTGGGTGTGTCGTCATTCTGACTTGACACCCTGACGACTCTAGTACGATCCGGGACCAGCAATAAGGGCATCACCCGGGGCTGCTTTTTAGAAATGCAGACCCCCATCCCCCCAGGCCGGGCATCAGGGCCACAGGCAGCTCATCACTGGGGAGATCCTCCTCCCGGGGAGCTCGTTGAGTCTTCATAGGAACTCCGGGAGGCGGATGCCGTGTACATCCCTCTTTCGTAGACGCAGCACTCGGGGCTTTAAGAGGTCCCACCCCAGGACAGGGCAACGCGAGGCCTGTTCACCGCAGAGCCTGGGTCCCTTCTGCAGCGACGAGTCTCAAATCCGAACGCTGTAGGGCTCCCCCACCCCTCCTGAAGGAGAAATGTTCCCATGCCCCGCCCAGTGTCTAATTACAAATGTGTACGGATAAACTGTGAATAAACCCCTTCTGCTCTTTCTCTCACACGACTTTAAACAAAACAAACGCGCAAACTGAAAACTTCACGATCAAGACGTTCCCGACGCAGCAGCATGTTTCTTCACAAGGCACGATCCCGGCTCCACAGGCAGGCAAAGGGTCCCGGGACTCCCTCAGATTCAGAATGCCAGTGTCAGCCGGCCCTGCCATGCCCACTGTTATCTCGGGGTCCCCTTGAGAACAGCTGGTAAGGAGCCCTTATCGCTGCGCAGCCTCCCCCAGGCGTGACAGGCCCCACGGGTATCAGAGCACGGCCGAGTCCGAGTGGCGCCGCTGGGCGCCAAAACCCCCCATTCTCCTCGCAAGTCAGACGTGCGCAAGGAGCTGAGTCACGGTAAGATTAACACAAAACAGAAAAGCAAAACCATTTAGTGCCCGTGGGGAACCTGCAACTTGCTGGCCAGCAGCTTGAGTCTCTGAGCGCTGAGCTGCACAGGGACGCGGGGGCTGGAGAAGCTAATTGGACGGGTCGTTCTCAAAGGGGATCATCTTTACGGCTCTCACTGGGAGCACTAGTCGTTAGGTTGCTTCTCTGCCGTGCTGTTTTCAGAGTCCGTGTGAAGCTCATGTCTGAGCTGAGCTTTGCTCTTCTTCTATTAATAAACAGGACCCGTTACTATCCCGGACCAGCCCAGTTGTTGGAAGACGTGCCAAGAAGTGACAACTTCTAGGCAGAAATCGTATTACTCTTCAGGTAAAGCCGTGACAACAAAAACAATCAGGAAAGGTGACACTTTCATAAAAGCAGGATCCGTGGTGATTAACAATCAGTGATTATCATGCAGGGGAACGCTGGCCCCCCGCTGGGTCCCACCCGGCCATCACGCACATCCCAGCCCCGCGAACGTGCTCTCCCACAGGTCTCGACGGTCCCGCCACGCCATCTGGGCTCGGGTCCGACTGTGCCGAGCCTGCGGGTGTGGGGTGTGCGTGTAGCTCCGCGAAGCTCTCGGCTCCTGTCTCTGCACCTGGCCAACCCCCCCGCCCCGACCCAGGAGAGCACAATGCAGGGAAGGACGCTTCTCCGGATCTCAGGGTGAAACACGCAGCAACCGGCCACTCCTTCCTCCCAGGGGATTTATCAGGTGACAGCACGTTTGAATTTTACTTCACTGCACATCGTCTGACCCAAACTCATGCCCGTAAACTTACCTTGTCCCTCCCGATCGGAAGGGGCATTGCTGTGTAGAGATTCTTTCTTCCATCAAACACTGGTTTCCGATCCCCGAAGATCTGTGTTTTAAAGTGCTGGACCATATGTTCCACTATTTCCCTGAAATAGGACAGAATTCAGGCAAAATGTCAATAAAATCAGAGAAACGGCATGCAAGGACGACAGTCCCCTAACGGCGGTCTATGAGCAATTTGGTAAGACCTGTGGCTCCTTTCAGTGCGATGACTTTCAACATTCTTCTCTAAGGACTCGGGTCAGAGCCTTCGGTGGGCGGACGCTCACTCGGTCAGTCGGGACACGGGAGAGCCGTCCCACGCTGGGCACCGTGCATACTACACCTGGCCGATGACACACGCACCCTGAACTTCCTGGGGGTCCTGTTCCCCAAGCTGGGGGACCGGACACCATGTGCTCTGCGGGTGACTTGCAGGTGACTCTGAAGGACCTCCCACAAGGGCGGACCCCGCCCCTCCCTGGTCGACACCGGGGAATGGCCAGGCCGTGGTCTTGCTCAGGTCACCTCAAAGTCCAAAGACGTTCCCGAGGTCTGTGTGACTGGCGTGGCCTTCGGTGCTCCCGGGATCATCTGTAAGCATGCACCCTGGGTGCTGCTGCCCTTGCCGTCTGGGCTCCAGAACAAACACCCTAACCTCGCCTCAAAGCCCAGCGGCAGCCTGATCCGGCTGGGACGGTCATGACCTGCACAGCCATGAGCACAAAACAGGGTCTTTGTTGC